>JAPTGZ010000026.1:16475410-16498231 GCA_029814645.1 Fowleria isostigma | reverse complement strand
CTGTCAGGTGCAATAGCATGATATTTCCCTAACATTGCCTGTCACACCCTTTTTAAAGAATACTTGTAAAGCTGCAGCAGCGGCCGGTGTGTATTATTTCTCCACGTCTCTGCCAGTAACAACAGTTCAAAGTGTTTGACTAACAACTGAATATCCTCCAGAGTTCATACTGAAACTTTTCACATTGTTTTGCAATACAACTGGATGTGCAAACTTTTGCTTATAATCTTTAAATATTGGCCCTAAAACATTTAAACTGTAATACTCCATTAATCCCTGGTGCAGGCTGATAATAAAAGAAAATAAGCAACAAAGCAGTGGGAAAAACTATTCTGGAATGGATTAAAGCATTGTTGGCTCCTCATAAACAGTTACGATCTAAGTCAAACAGGATGTAGGCAAAAGTTACCTTTAATGAGATGCTTACCATTTCTGTTTGATTTCAGTGTTTTGATGCCAGAGAGGAATGTATTTTCATTTTGATACTGTTGGATAACTTTTATTGAACAATATGTGATTGGGTAGAATCAACTAATAAATAACTTGTGGACATTTTTGGCAAACAACATTAAAAACATGGGGTTAAGTGGTAGCCAAAGGAGACACTGTTCAATATAACATAAAAGTGTAAAAATAAAACTTTTTAGTGAACTTGAAAAGATATCTGCACTATATAATGCATAAACATAATATACATAGCATATCATTCCAAATATGGTCCATCTTTGCTCTCAGTCAAAGCAAAGCCTCAGATTAAATAAGTGGCCATGATACATTACACAAACAATACTGATATGAAAGATTTTACATGATGGATCAAATGTACAGCTTCTCAAGTGCTTTGCTGTTGCAGTGATGTGGTCTTTCCCGCCTGAGAAGAGAAAATAGTGAAACAAAGGCATCTTTAAATAATGACTACGGACATATTTCAAAATTACAGTTCATAATTCTTCAGGCTTCTAAATCTGTAGCAGCTCCAAATGTTCAATTTCCTTTGAAGTTGTTGAGAAGATCACTTACATTACTGCTCCTGCAGCTCTATGTCCTGCAGATCTCTGTGTGGAAACAGACAGGAAGGCTTTAATATACAATGAGATGCAGCCTATTTCAATTATACAACTGGGCTCTAGACTAACTTTTTGCCTTGGTTGCACTGGTGCACCTAAGAAAAAAAGTTAGGTGCACCCAAATTTCTGACCAAATTGTATTTAACACCACAGTTTTAAAGGTTCACTTTTTAAAATTGCTGTCCATATAGGCAATATTGACTTAAAATCTATATTAAAAGTGCACTGTATTTGATTTCCTAAATAGACGACACTTAGCTCCACCTACATACCTGGAGAAATATTTCAGTGAAAAGGGCTACTTGGAATTATTTTATTGTTCTATCTGTAGAATGGTCATAAAAGCTGCTATGAGTATATACTTGTGTCTTTTTTTCAGGACTACTTCAACTTTCAACATCTAGACAGATCAGGTTTTGTTTTACTATGAGTGTTCAGAATAACAGATGAAAACAAAAAAAACAAAATTGAATTTTTTTGGTTTTTACTGAATAAGGCAACATCATTTATACATTTACTTTATGGATCAGACCTACAAAGGCACAAAACATTTAGTAACAGGAAGAATATTGTTAAACTTGCACTTAATATTATATATTTTCTTTAGACATTTGAGGTTGTTCATATGTATTCAGGTTATTCACATGTAATTATTAAAGTATAGTTTGTTAATGTAATTATTATCGTAATTTCATGTTATTTTTTGCATTCTTTGTAGACATAATATTAATTTAATTTAATTTTATTTTTTAACATTAAACCAAAAAAAATAATAAATTCTCAGTCATTTTTATAGGTTATTATGTTATTATTTTACTGGACATTATATTGGTCTACATGTGGCCCCTGAACTAACACCAGTTTGACACCTGACTTTTGACTCTTAATAGCTTCAGTATAATTGTTGTATTTTGTAAATTCATACCATGGGTCAGATTGGACCCTTTGGTGGTCTGGTTTTGGTCCGTGGGCCACATGTTTCCCATCCCTGCTCTAGCGCTATCATCTATGTTCAGGTCCGTCAGTTATCCCCACATCCTGATGTCCTAATCCACACTAGCCTGCGTATGTCACTGGAAACACCAAAGTCTGTTCTTCCAGTTGGATCTGGAAGTTTTCTGATTAAATAAACAGTGATGCTGACGGACATGGAAATTACACACACGTATTTAAAGAGTTTTCCCTGTGAAAAACAACTGGACATTTTGTCTAATTTATAAAAACTGCCAGATGATACAGACAGAATGTTAAAAGGGGACATGTCTGGGTAAATCCCCTTTAATGTCAGTGGTTCTGTCTCTGCATCCATCCATTGTGACCCATAAGAGACGGAACCAGGGCGGGTGATGGTCAGAGCATTGGGTCTGATTTTCGGACGGATCAGGTCTTAACTTAACATTCTTAACAAAAAAGTTGTCAGTGGTTCTTTTCATTCTCTCTCATCCGGTCATTGACGGGCCTGTTCCTCACCTCCACGTCTGACCGCAGCAGTGCATGCATGTTCAAACACACACATACAGGAACATAAGGACGACTGTCAATCAGAGGGATGTCCCGCCCTTCACTATCTCTGATTGGTTAAGACCACTGTATGGCTGCAATGTATGTCTGCTGTGCCCCTTTCCCATTGGCCAAAAAACCTGTTTAAACCAACTAACAATTGGCTTTTGGTGGCAGTGGAAAAGTCGCATCAACCCACGTTGATCCGCGTCAAATGACTCGGCAAGCAACGCAGGTTAAAATCGCCTTCAATCGGCTCGGCTTCGATCGGCATGCAATGGGAACGCCAGACGCGGGTCAACCCGCTAGTTTACGTGATTACATAGAGCGTTACGTGATGCGTCATAACATCGCACCAGTCGTGTCTTATATCACACGCCACAACAAAGCTCTACTCACATTCAAATCAAGGCCGAATTGAGAAACATGTCGCAGCATTGGCAAGATAACGAGATTTGTGAATGAACATTTTGAGGATGGACAAAAGTGTAAAACAAGAAAGGACACTGACCGGCGCCTGACTCGCTTCCTTGTTGCTCTGATTGTTTACTTCCCTGAATTCTGTTGCACTTGTGACATCATCATCAAAGTGATCCCAGCGTGGTGACGTCACCAGACGCACAGCGGGCGAAGCAGAGGCCACGCAGCTTGCCAGCGAGGGGACAGACTTGGCTTTTTTTGATCAATGGAAAAAGGCCAAATGTCAATTGTTAGCAGGTCGACACGGGTTTTTAAAACGCGGGTCAACCCGTTAATTTTAGTAGAAAAGTGGCACTATTGAACCACAGGGACACTTTCAGAGTTGCAGACACTTTTTTTAACCCTCAAACAGCTGGTCGCACCGGTGCAGCCGAATTATTTTTTTTTAGTCGCACCATTGAGAAATTAGGTCGAATTGGGCGCATTCTAGAGCCCTGTATAGCAATAAATGTTCTCACCTCAGGCTTGTGACTGATCTTGATCTGTGAGGGCGTTGGGCTATCTGTTTTAGGGAACAAAAGACTTCAGTGAATATACAAATATGAGTCATTACAGTAAACAGACACAAACCTCACTTTATAAAGTGTCTAAAAGGTGCCCTGCCACAAAAGCCATTTTTACTTGTATTCTTTAAAATATATTCGGTCCATGGGTGTTTGTGTTCTGTAGTGAATGTGAAAATGAACCGCTACCTTCCCTGTCTGCTGTAGAAACTGAAAAGAAATAAATGGAGAAATCAGGTCAATTACAAAAGCTGGTCGGTGTGGCGTTACTGCCTGAGCTCATTGTTATTCATGAGCTCGCCCAGGTGAGACCACACCCACAAAATCCATCTAGCTCAGTGACATTTTCGTATACAGCAAGGATGGCTGAACATCAACATTCTTGTGTGCTATGGTCCAAAACAACTTCAACAATGCAGAGGCTCCACAATTAGGTTGCTGTTGGAGCCTGAAGCAGTACCATCACGGTAATCTACGGCCAGTGCTCACACCATAAGTAAAAATTATTTTCAACTCAAGGAAATGCTAGATACATTAGCTAACTGTTAACTAATCAGTCAAGCAGGTTAGCATGTTGAATATTCATGAGAACTGGTGCAAATCGAGCTGAGTCTTCCAGCAGGATTTCTATATCACAGTAGAATGGATGAAAACTTGGTAACCAAGGCATTTTTTCCACCAAAAATGTCATAGTCCATAGTAGAACTTCAGATATTACCACAGAAGTAATGAAATACATGTGGCAGGGCATCTTTAAGTAAAGCACAAAGAGCAAGAATGGAGCAAATAAAGGATCACAAGGCAGACACTTGACAAGGTCATGTGTAAATATTGAAATCCACACAATCTATTTAGTCATACTTCAACAAAAGATGATAAAGCAGGAAGTTTATAAAAGGGCATTTCAGATCCACTTTTACTCTGTAGTTCTAAGTGTCTTTATGTTTGAATATATTTATTCAGTGATCAGTGGAATTTTCTTTGATGACCACTGTGCAATATAAACATTTTCCCATCTACAGCAGGTTAGTGTTACACAATCAAAAGACAACTTTTGCCAAAGTTTTTTTTAATGCAATGTTTATGTTATTTCGGCTCACCCCAGTAGACAAAGCAAAGCTCGATCTTGAATCTCATCAGGCGAGAGGTGGGTGGTCAGTTAAGAAGGGTCACGGGTCAGTTTGAAGTGACTTGTAGCCAGAAGAATTTGTGTGTTGAAGTCTTATGTGTTTCTTAAGTTGCACATTATGTTTTTGACACGTTGCTTTCCACTGCATGGAAATTGTGCCGTGATGATGGCATTACCAGGCTTTCTCAAAGACCTATTTGTTTGGCTGTGATTGGGAAAAAGTGTGTTTGGCTTCTGGTCAGGCCTTCGTGCAGCTTCTGCTTTGCTCCCAGGTTGTCAGTAAAAAACAGCCAAAAAGCTACAAGAAGCACTAAAAAATATTGTTTCCATTTTTCCCAAATGTATTCAAATGGACAAGTGTCAATAAATCAGCAAAAACAATCCTTGTTTAATGTTTCACAGGAAACTCTTCCTCAACCAACGCATATTTAACCCTATAAAACCATTTGTATCATATTTTCTATGTCAGGTTCTGAGGCCTTTATCTTATTAACAAGATAAATACTTTCCTTTAAATGTTATTGTATATGACCTGATACATGTTTTTCTACCCCCTGGTGGATTATCAGCTTTCTACCGCCAATGGAAAAGCTTTTTTTTTTTTTTTTTTTCCCTTTTCAATATGGCTGCCAACATTAAATAATTTTATACACATTCTGTATGAATTTCTTTGGTCATTTTCAAAACATTATGTTAAGAGGAACATGTTATTTGGTTGAAAATTGAAAAATATTAAATTATGGTGCCATTCAAGGGAAATAAAAAAGTTGTAAAAATCATTTATGTAAAAAAAAAAAAAAGTATCAAAATTAATGTTGTGAGCAAGAAGTTGCCAAAAATGTCCAATGTATCGAATGTGAAACAAATAATATCTAAAAAAAGATGATATGGCAACATTGTTCGTTTAGATTTTATTATAAGCATCTTAATTTCCAAAAATTAGAATTAATTCTTGGTTAGTTTTTAATGGGTCAGGCTTTATAGAGTTAGCATAGAATTACTGGGTTTTTGAAGTTACTTTTGTTTTTCTCCTGGATTGAATATTTTCTAATTATACAATAAAAATACAACCATGCTGTCTTTATGAGTTGATACAGATGGCAACCAGGGCACGACAATTTTCTCATCACGATGGTTTATTTTTTTAATGTAATCTGACATTGCAATGCATTGTTTTACTTGTGATGTTTCATTGCTGTATGCATCTAAATAAATCTCATTTTACTGTTCACAGAAATACATCTGCTCCATGTGAAAAAGATCTTCTCATTTTGGCACCCTGCTCAGGCAGTTTAGGCCGTTGGATTCTGTCAAGGCATATGTTTTCAGTGACTATACAAGTGATGTTAATTAAAGTCAGCAATTATGCCTTAATAATTACATGTAGTGTTGACAGACATACCATTTGCTCAGATGCTAACAGATATGCTATTGTTTATTTTAGTGCTTGACAAAGGCTTATCACCGTAATCCTGAGTCCATGTGATTTTATCATCTAAAGATTGACTTGGTGTTTTGTCATCTGAGGGATCAGAAATCATGGATATTCAGCTTAAGCACAATCCATATTCCTTGTATGTTTATTAATATTGTGCACCATAATACCCTAATGCCTTCCTGTCATTTAGTGGTTATTTTTAGCATTTCGAAAATTTCTCGCAAATTGTTGATCCTTAAGGTTTAAGGTTCAAGGAGTCTTTATTATCCCTGAAGGGCAGTTTTTTTCTGCAGCCAGCAGTACAATCAACACCAGGACCACACATAAAAACAAATACAAGACATACAACACTGCCAGTATAAATAAGTAAATGGTGTCATTAACCAGCTGGATGGCAGATGGAATAAAATATTTTCTTGTCCCATCTTTACCCCTAAAGGACTAGAGCTTTGTTAAACACAGCTTTTGTTCTAAATCATGTTTAAAATCACCAGGTTGTGTCTTCTGTTGTAAATCACATGCTTGTTTTATTTTTGTTATTAGCCCTAAAATGTCCCTGAGTCAATGTTTTGTTTTTTTGTTTTTTTTGTTGCAACCTTAATGACAAGAATGGTCTAGAGTATAAAAAAAACAACAACATTAATTTATTATCACTGATTTCTCTTTTTCTATAACTTTTTCTTATCTTGGATTGTACATCTACACTCATAAAAAAAAAATTAATTAAAATTTAAAATCACACCCATTTTGAATTCCATAGTTTTACACATCTGGACATAATGGGTTTTAAATTTATGTAAATGTTACTCCAACTTCCACTTGCCGGTGTGTTGCATAATCTATTTTCAGCCAAGATTCAACAGATGGTCTCACATTTGACTCTGAAATCCTCTGGTATACAGAGGAGTTCATGTCGACTCAATAACCGCAAGGTGCCCAGATCCTGTGTCTATTCAATGAACCCAAAGTCACCACCCAATCTACTCTGTGTTTGACATCTGGTATGAAATGCATGTGAACAAATCACTTTGCTGTGGTTTGTTCAGATGCAACTTTCCAAACTGCTATGTTAGTTTTGGAAAGAAACTTTTTTTCCTGGCAAACCTTCCAAAGACTTTTTAAAGAGCTTTTCTATGTTTACTGTCATGAACCTTAATAAGTAACACACTAACTGATACCTGTAGAGTCTGGGATGTAGCTATTGAAGTTTAATTTCTCAGAGTATTGCACAGTTGGAACCTGGGGTGAATTTGCTGAGACGTCAACTCCTGGGAAGGTTGCCAACTGCTTTGAGTGTTTTATACTTGCGAATAATCATTCTCACTGTAGAATGATTTACGTCAATAGTTGGTAAATGGCCTTAAAACCCTTCACAGATTGAAAGGCAGCAAGTATGTCCAGGTATTTCCTGCATGCCCCGTATTAGCAAACTGCCAAAACTTCTGCTTTTGATAGAGGTGGTATGGGGATCAAAAATAAAGGGAAAGTAAGAGGGAGAATAGTATTAATGTGCTGCTACTTACTAAGTTTATAGTAGTTTTGGATTTTTTTTTTTATTATAGTTTAGTTTTATTTAGTTGTGGCTTTTTTTCTTCTAATTCAATTAGTTTTAATTAGTTTTTAGAGCAGGTTTGCTATATATTTTTTTTTTTAATTTTTGTTTTTTCTAAATTCCTACTTTTAGTTTAGTTTTAGTATTCATTTTATTTTATTTTTTATATTTTTTATTTTCCTCGCTGTTGTATTCATATAAATCCCATAAAGAACTCTGCTGCTATTGTGAAGTGCCATATGGTGCTACCACCTAAAATTGCTCCAGCCAAATAAATTCAGTTAATATCAATCTGACATTGATGATGAAAACAAAGGGAAATTTTATTCATAATTTTTATACGTTTTAGTTAGTTTTTTGAACTATCAACACAGTTTCAGTTGGTCATTGTTTTTTCTTTTAATTATACTTTTTATTTATTTCAGTAAATAAAAATGTTTTCTTCAATTCTAGTTTTTGTCATTTTGTTAATGATAATAACCTTGCTACTTACCCTCTTAATGTTTATGTTACTTGTAAAAGTATACTTAGTTTTTCACAGTGCTTCACCATTTTGTCCTTATTTTATTTAAAAAACAATGAAATAGTGGAATCTGTTTTGTGCTTGAAGTTAGATTAATAATAAAGCCTGGCAAAGATGAAAAGATATTATTCTTTCCTGATAAATAACTCCACAAAGAGGGTCTATGCTTTTTCATTGTTTTTAGGCTGAGAGGTAGAAAAGTCAAAACCTTCTTTAACACATGGTTAATGTTGCAGTAATATCAGCTATAACCCACATCTCTTTTTCCAAACTGGTTTTCTCCAACCAAGTGTTTTTGTTTATATATGCAGACATCCCTGTTTTTAGCTTTCTTATCTGATTTTACGCATAGACATCTTTGTTTTAACTTTTTCTGTTTTTACTGATGTATGTTGTTTTAATCTTATTTATTGAATGGCATTTTGAGCACTGGCACTTTGAAGATGCTGCTCCAATTTTGTTGTACTAAGTTGCAATGACAATAAAGGTCTAACTATATACAGTTAAATACTTTTGGCTGAACCAGACTGTGACCAATCAAACAACAAACATCAAACCCATGTCTTATATCAAACTTCACTGTCGGACCATTTCATCCGCCATCGTTGTCCTTGTTGGGATGTACACTGTTTTGCTCTCTGTATTATGGATATTTTTTATTAAGGTACAAATAGATACTCTGTAGTCACACTGGGACCAAAGATGGTGAAACACACTGAAGGGCAAAGACATGCAGCAGAAAGTTTGAGTAGCAAGGTAACATAGCCAGGAATGATATAGCAATTGAGAATCATCCACCCATTTATTGGACACTCACTCTGTCTTTTTTATGATGTCACATAATGTCTGTGAAAAACAAATGAATGATGTGTAAATCCCACCTTTACTCTGAAGCTGTTTGACAAAGGTAGGTTTGGAATTTGGAAGCACAAATTTCAGTTGGATTACCTTTGAATGCAGAAAAACTGATTTATGACAGAGATCGTTTCCCCTCCACGAATTAAAGGAATCAGCAGTAAGATTAGGTGTGGTTTTTATGCTGCAAATACAAAAGATGTAACCACAGCCTGTGCACCATTTTTTCTTCATTTTTTACTGCGGTTTGGCTGGAAGTTGTCAGCCTGTTAATCCTTTAGAAGTCTGCATGACACCTGACTGTTAGATCTGAACCTTAACCAAAACCAGTCTCTGAGAAACCTGATCTGTTCCTGTTATACGTATGTGGATTCAGCTAATTATAGCGACTATGGCACACATCACCATAAAACTGCTTGTTCGGGGAGACTGTGGAAAAAGAATGAGACAAAAAAAAATGTGTAGGATAAGCCTCATAGTTGTTTAAAAGAGCTATTCAAAAAAGTCACGTTTGTCTATGACTGCCTCTCAAATTTGACAGCACATTGACAGATGCTAGTGTGACCCGTGTGGATGGATGGATGGATAAGTGTAATGCGTCCATGTTGCCTCCGTGAAGATCACTCATCATGCCATTCAACTTAATACATCATTCTGTTCACTCACCAGCAGCATTTGCAAATCATCATTGCATACTGTTTTATTTTGATTAGCTGCAACTCTTTTGGAATTGGGGTTATAAAAGCCCAGAGCAATTATCACCCTCAGCTGCAAAAGGATGGCTGTGAAACTATGCTTAAAATACTCAATATCTAAAATTAATATTTCATACATGTGCCTTATTTTTTATTATATTTTTTATTTATGTACCTTCTATGCATGTGTAAATCAATATTTTCATGCATAACCATCTTTCAGTGAAATATGACTGAGTCAATCAATGTTAATTATTCCTAAATGACTGCACTTTTGGAAGTGTTTCTTACATATTGACATGTCCAGGTTAATTTTTAAATCTACAAAGAGACTTATATAAAACTGTCACCTCTCTTACACACGAAAGTCATCAATGCACAAATGTTTTACTCATTATACTCATTAGCAGGTTTAGGAACATATCATTAGCTTTTATGGAACCAAAAAAAAACATGCATCTAGCACATTCATCAGGTCCTTATTATCTTGTGAGGTTTTGGGCTGCATTGTCTTGACTTTGCATTAAAGCACTGTGGTTTCTGTTTAATTCATTTTGTGAAAATAATTCAAGTCGCTTGAATTGTAAATTACCGTGGTTTGGGTTTAACGATTAAGGACAAAAGTGAAATGAGTGAGCAATAGCCAGCTGCAAAACCACTGTTCTGAATCAAGCACCATGTTATGTCTAATGGCAGCTAATGGTGCCAAAGTAGTCTCAAATGTGAGCAAGAGCAGAAACAGTTTGCAGTTCAACACTTATGCTGGTGCAAAAACGCCACAGAAATGTGAACAGTCCAGCCTTCCATCATGTTTTCTTACGCTCAGTATTTACTAGTGAGAATGGGCTGGTACTTCTACAAAAGGGAGTGCCCCAGAGAGTACAGCCAAACTACCATGAGCTACTTTATTGCAATATGACTGGAATGCACTGGTCAACTTTACTAGGGCACATGTGAATTCTGAATTAACAAAACAGAAGCTCTGGTACCTTTTGTGTGATGAGACAGTAGAGAGTAATTATCAACAGCAGTCCGCCGCAGATGGAGGTGATAATGAAGCCAAGCTTGTACATGTTTTTGACTGTTCTTCTCTGAAAGGCCTTCACTGAGTTCCTATCATAACTCTCTGTGGAGAAGGGGACATGTGACCTGTTATCTCAGTTGCCCCAGACAGAACCGATGAACTGTCTGATTCACCAGGAATTTTCCAGACAGAGATTCCCACCTGTGAAATGCTGTGAGGGAGACTCTGTCGGGAATTCTGTGGAAGAGCCAAATGTTTCTGTGTATTCATGTTGACATGTCCAGTCGACTGGTGCATCACTCATCGTCACCAGCTCCCAGTAAACCGACAGCACCTCTGAAGCCCTCTGCAGAGCCTCAGAAGGAGACCCTCTGTAGAGCATCTCAAAGCTCTCAGGTTTATCCTAAGGCAGGTTCAAATAAAAAGAAAAAAAGGTGAACTTTAACAGACCATTCTTTTCAACCATATGTTGCTTTTTCTTGATTTATCTCTTTGTTCTAGGCAGTCCCTCATCTCTCATCACATATTTCTGTATCATGTTTTATATCACAGAAAATTCAGTCTTTCTGTCTGGTAAAATAAAAACCTTGTGCCTACTTTGAAAAAAATAAAAAATAAAATAAACACTCACCTCAACCTCTTCATTTATCTGTGGCACACATTTCTGGGAATAGATGTTAAGTATGAGAGCCCTCAGGGACTGAACGTAGCCATCATTGACTGAACCCCTGCTATATTTGAAGTGGGTGGTGAGAAGCTCCAGTATCCAGGGTAAAGCAGCTTTTACAAAGCAGCATTTGCTCTGCGGGAAATCAGAGCACAAGGAAATAGACAAGAAAATACAAAGCAGTAAATGGAAAGTTTGAATCAAACATTTCAAGAGGAAACAGACCTCATAAAAACTAAAGTTACCTTACCAGACTTCTCCGTTCTATGAATGTGTAGGTTATTGAGCAGCCACTTCTCAATTGGTTATCCATCTGCAAAAGCATCAGGGAGCATCAGCAGGGACCATGTTAACTAATAGACGCTTTCTAATGTCTCTGGTGTTGCATCGACACCTACCAGATGTCTAACTGTTAGCAGGTGCTCCCTCGTAATGGAGTGTCTGCATGGACCAGGGATCTCAGCCATAGTCAGAGGGAAGCTCAGGAACATAAGCACACACAGACACCTAACCTGCAACTGACATAAGGCATAACTGCACATCATTCACCTCTTGGAGAAAAAGCTATCTCACACATGTGGACCACTTATGTGCTCAGATTTGGAAAAATATTAAAATATGGACATCCAGCATGAATACCTTTACTTGACACATTCAGGATAAAAATTTTGACCAAATTTCTCCTTTTCTATTCAATTATGAAAACAGCATTAGAACAAAGGAATTACTCCTACATTAAATTGCCTCTCCTAACATGCAATATTACAAATGCAAGCATTCCTGCAAAAAAAAAGCCTTCTAATAAAGTATTTTACTAGAGAAACAGCTAAATTAAAAGGAATGTCTTTGTAATTGCATGGGAACAGTTTAATGCCATGCGTCAAATGCAGTTCTTGCGTTCCCAAAAAGTCAGAGTGAAACATGATCCAGAGTGTTTTTTACTTTACAATGTGTTGCAAAAGCAATAGATACATTAAAATGTTGTGGGTTACTGCTGCAACAATCCCTTAGGATATTTTTCATCCCACCCACCCATGCACATTTATGTGTTAAAATTCTGCTTCTTGACTCTGATCCCAAACAGGGATCATGTTTCATGTACAGCGCTCGCTGCATAGGCTGATGTTAAAATGTGCAAGACTTCAGAGGAACCTGGGTTGAAGTTTAATTAGTTACAGTTATGGTCAATATGACTGCACCATGAAAAGAGGCATGGTAAAACAACAAGGAAGGTCTCCTGTAGTGAATGATGGCAGCTGCTACCACGTACCTTTTGGCAACTATTAAAGTATAATCGTACCCAGATGGATTTAATCTTTTGACTCTGGATTCAAATGTGAGCGCAAACATGTTTGTCATTCTGTAGGTAAAATGTGTGTGTTGGGGTGTTCAACTCCCTTGACCTTTACATCCATTTGAACAATTTCAACTGGTTCTCAAAATGTTAAAAGAGGTGCCAATGAAACACTGGACTGAAGCAATAAAACATGATTGATTTGTTGCTTGCTAAGTTCTGAGATGCATTAAAACACAAACGATGATTCTTTGAAAACCTCTGGAGAAATGAAATATGGTTTTCTTATGCCAGTGTCTGTTCCTCATATTATGCTGAGTTGTGCAGTTAACTCTTGTTTAGGTTCATGAATTACATAACATAGTCACTTCACTGTGATGTAAATTAGATTTTAAACGCAGTGCAAACATACAGTATGATGTGAAGGAAAGTGTCTTGTTTAAGTTCAAAGACTATCGCTAGTCTTTGACTGTTATTGGAAAGCCACTTAGTGACTGATGATGACTTCTAATCAAATTAATGTAATCTAATATCTATTGACTGGTATGTGGCAGAGGCTGGAGCACATGATACAAATGTCACTTATCACATGATTTGCTTTCTAGACCAGTTCTATGATGTTTGTATGTAGGTCAGCAAAATGACCATCCACGCAACAAATTTCAGACTTCAACTAATGCAGGCACGCTCTGCCTTCTGGATGTGCTGAACCATGAGCCTTTATCTGAATGTCAACCGTGGTTACTTTAGAAATGTTCACTCTTACCTTTGCTTTGCTCTGGATCAGGGTTGACACAAAGATGGTCATCTGGTACGTGTTTGACAATGAAAAAGCCCAGACTCCACTGTCACACACATTGAAGCAAAGAGATCCTTTTCATGTATTCAGTCCCACTCCACAGAAAGGAATTTTCTTTAAAGCAAATTTGACACTTTGTCATGTAGTGTTGTTCTTCAAAGTATTGCCTGATGTACTCCTCCTGCACAGAGTGAGTTCAAACCAAGACTAACTGTCTCCACTGACAGACAGCCCTTATAAAGACCTCCCACCTCTCTTCTGTTTGACAAGACACAACGTCCTGGACATTGCAGATATGTGTTGACAAGTTTGTTTCACGCCGCATATAGTCTGGAAGTTGCATTCTTGCTCAATATGCCTGGAAAAAAGTCTAAATTCAGTTGAAGTGTTGAAAACACAAGAAGGAGTGAGTATCTTAGGCTGATGATAGCAACATCTGCTGTTGTACCTGAAATGTTATCCTTTGAAAGCACTGTGGCGTTAAAAGATGTCCACATCTGAACTCTCAGAATAACAGTTTTGATCAGAGGCCACGCACCCAAGCTGTCCTCAGGAGATTAAAAACGGCAGTAGAGTGGACCCACCTCAGTCTGAAACTGAGCAAGGAAAATAAAATGCACTCTGTGGTTGTGATCGCTGTGGGGGATCTGCAGAGGTTGCCAGAGGCAGGTGTTGCTTCATGCTGCTCATGGAATCCTGTACTTTTGTATTTGTTTAACGTCACATTACACCAGAGAGGAGTGTGGTTTATTGTGTGAGTGGGTGTGTACTACTACAGACGAAAAGGAACACAACAGAAAGAGAGAGAGGGAAAGAGAGAGAGAGAGAGAGAGAGAGAGAGGCTACCACAAACACGTAAACGCACCCAAAAGCAAGCTGTTTTACACAACAGATCATCAAACCCCCAACAGAGGAACAAACACAAAAAAAAAAAAACACAAAAAAACACCAAAAAAACACCAATGGCCTGGAATCTATTAACACAGGAAGTCAAACTCATCACTTTGTATAAGGATCACATTCCTACAAACACGTGGAGATGTCACCCACGGGTGTCATACTGTGAGGCATTTTCTTATGACAAGGAGTAATATACGGTACATAGTATATACATATATATATACAGGTCTAGGATTTATTTGTCCAGTACTTTAGGTTTCACACATGTATTCATAATAGAGGCAACCACTCCACTTTATATTTATCTGAGTGTCATAGTTATTCTAATATAACAATAGCTTTGCAGGTTAACATTTTTACATAAAAAATACATTAAATACAAATATACTAAGGAACTATTAAAACGTAAAACCAATGTGGACATTCAGTTCAATTCAATATTATTTATATATAGCACTGATGATAATAGAGTTATCTCAGGCAACTTCGGAGATTAAAGTCAAGTCCCTGAAATATTATACAGAGATGAAATCTCATAAAATCCTGAGATCTAACCTGAAGAGACAGTGGGAAAGAAAAGGTTCTTTATGAGGGAAAAATAAAACTCTGACAAAACTGGGCTCCAGAGGACAATTCAGTGGCATCTATTAAAATTCATAATGAATTGCTTAAGACATAAAATCACAAACAATAAACCAAATGAGGCACATGGGCAAACAAGACATTTAAACAGAGATTGATGTATAATGAAGAGTAAAAATGATTTATCATGGATAACAGAAGAAAAAGAAGAAAATTTTAACAATAAAATGTAATAAAATTAATACAGTCAGGCTGGCTGGCACTGATGAAATAATCTGTGTATCATTACCAGTGTTGGGCAGTAATGTGTTACTGTAACGCCATTATTGTAATACCATTACTTTTGTCAGTAATTAGTACTGTAATGTGTTATTCTTTCAGTAAAGTAACTCTGTTACCATTACCGTATGGTACTTTTATTCATTATTAGTTCAAATGATTTTGGTGTGCAAGGCATCTAGCCTGCTGAAAATAAATACAAAGAGGAAGCAGTGCACTACTTCCTGTTTACAGCAGTGATGCATTGTGGGTGTTGATGTTTTTTTACAACCGTGTAGTCATGGCGAATCAAAAGGAGAACAAGACTAGTTTCTCAATGTGGAATGCTCACTGTTTCACATTAGTCAAGCACAAAGAGATGAACATTCTAGTTAAGTGTTTCTGGATTAAAGCTCCTGTCTACTGCGACAAACTGTAACGCATCCATGAAGCTAGCTGAGGCTAACCGGCATCTGTCATCATCATCTAACACAGGAAATGAGGCAAGTGTCACCACCCAAACAACAGCAGTTAGATTTAACAAACCTGTTAGCCAGGGACAGATCAACAAATCCACCACACGTTTTATTGTTGAGCACATGCTGCCAGTTTCTACTGTGGAATCACCCGCTTTCAGGAACTCACTGGTTTAATAACATGTCCAAGCAGCACATGGCAAATGAATGAACACCGTTTACAACTACCGGTACTTGGATAAGGAGTATTCACAAATGGAAGCCAAGCTTAAGAACACCAATGTTTTTATGAATGTTCTTTTTAAAAAAGTAACTTAAAAGTTACTTCTAACGGTAACGCATTACTTTTTGGTGCAAGTAATCAACAAAGTAACTGAGTAACTTTTTGAATCAAGTAACTAGTAATGGTAACTAGTTACTTTTTTTTCAGTAACTAGCACAACACTGATCATTACCCAAAATTACAATTGATGGTCAGTATATTTCTTGATCGGCCCATATGCTAATATTCGACATAACTCTGACAAAAAGTAGTTTTGTAGTTTTTGCTTTGTCATTTCCCAGAAAACAATAAGAAATAGATAGGTGACTCATCCTATGCTTATGGGTATCCAATATTTTAAGTGGATCCAAAAAACAGGCTCAATTCATCCAGTCACAGACCCTGGGTACAAATCTGTGGTCAACGTCATCATCTGGTGGTCGGTCCTTAATTTAGAAACTATGGCCAACAGGCTTTACATGGAATAGTCTGGATTCATTATGGAGTATATTGGCCCTTACTGGAAAATAGTGATATTTTAAATGGGTTCTAGCTATGGCTCCCCAAACCACCAACAAATCAGCACTATGTACCCACAGACTCTGTCACTCACTGAAATAATATAGAGCACACTGTTTACATACATCTGCATGTTATGGAATTTAGTTTTCTTCTTTAAACAAGACATCACATATGGTTATTTTGACAGTTTTCTAACAATCTTCACATGCTGCCTTATCTGACAGCTTACATTCTAGCTCTGTTAGCTCAGCTCTGCTTTTAGATGCAAAACATCCACAGAAAAACCACAAATCCCTCCCATTTTCCATATGGTTTATATTGTCAGTAGCTACACTAGAGATCTATTACGAATTGTCCACATACATCAAAACTGTCACAGTGTAGACTAAACCATGGATCAACAAATGGTGAAAAGTAAGAATAATAACATCATGTTATAATTGTATACCTTCATAAGCCTTATAAACACATTTATCCATATAGAAGACACACTGCGATTTTAGTATCAAACTCCATTCTCTTAATGGTGGTGTTGGTTTTCCCCACTGTGGGAGACCGGTAGTGACTCACTCCTCCCTCTAGTGGCCACGTAGATCTGCTGCATCATAGCTATGGATATACACTGCAAAAAAAAAATTAAGAGAACACTTAACATAATGTAACTCCAAGTATATCACACTTGTGTGAAATCAACCAGTTAGGAAGCAACACTAATTGTGAATCAATTTCACCTCTTGTTGTGCAAATGAAACAGACAGCAGGTGGAAATGAGAGGCAGTTAACAAGACTACCCCTATAAAGGAGTGGTTCTGCAGTTGGTGACCACAAACCATTACTCTGCTCTCGTCGTTTCTGGCTGATGTTTTGGTCACTTTTGAATTTTGTTTGTGTTCTCAGCCCTAGAGGTAGCATGAGGCAGTGTCTCCACCAACAGAAGTTGCTCAGCTTGTGCAGCTCATCCAAGATGGCACATCAATGTGAAGCGTGGCAAAAAGGTTTTTTCCCGTGTCTCTCAGCACAGTGTCCAGAGCATGGAGGAGATACCAGGAGACAGGCCAGTACACGTGAAGGGGGCCATAAGAGGGCAACAAGCCAGCAGCAGGACTGCTACCTCCTCCTTTGTGCAAGAAGGAACAGGAGGAGCACTGCCAGAGCATTGCAAAATGACCTCCAGCAGGCCATTAATGTGCATGTTTCTGCTCAAACTGTCAGAAACAGAGTCCATAAGGGTGGTATGAGGGCCCAACGCCCACAAGTGGGGCCTGTTCTTACAGCCCAACAGGGTGATTGACATTTGCCAGAGAACACCAGAATTGGCTGATTCGCCATTGGTGCCCTGTGCTCTTCACAGATGAGAGCAGGTTCACACTGAGCACATATGACAGACATGACAGAGTCTGGAGACACCATGGAGAACTTTATGCTGCCTCCAACATCCTCCAGCATGACCAGTTTGGCGATAATGGTGTGGAGAGGCATTTGGATGGCCGCACAGGCCTCCATGTGCTAGCCAGAGGTACCCTGACAACTTTATATAATATTTTACATCAGCAATACCACATGTAACCCCTTTAAAGCAGAGATCATCGAGGAGATTTGTCTGAAGGCAAAACATTTTATGGGGGCCATATTTGATTCAACTTATAAAAGAGTTTGGCAATTATAAATATGCATCTCTGTTAAACCCTGGAGCAACATTTTCTCTAAAGCCATAAAGGGGAACAGGAAAAGGTCCTTGATTCAACTAATTAATACTAATACTAATACTAATAATTCACACAACAGATTTTTTCAACCTTCAAACTATTTTGAAGTCATTGAGGTCATTTTGGTGATACAACTTACAATAGGTTCAATTACTAATTTATCATCTCTCCAGAGCCTCTGTGTCATCTGCACTGGCACTATGCAACTCTGAGTTCGGGACACCTACACAAAAAGAGCTCCAAAATTTGACTCCTTTACAGCATACATCACTGATACATCACATAATTGACAGATGCATGTGTACGCAGTGATCAGCAGTAAGGAGTGTGGCATCCTGGCTTTTAAGCTTTCATGTTGGTTTTTAAGGAATAAAGGAGATGAGCTCCGGGGGAACATTAGCATCCAAAAGGATTTTAAGGACTGTTGTATCATAGATATCACCAAGACATGGCTCACCAAACAGGACCACAACTCTAATCTTACCACTGATGGCTTCAGGACCCCCTTCCGACTGGACCACAATACTGAAGAAATGGGTCCAACCCAGGGAGGTGGGGTATGTCTATATATTAATGAACAATACTGCACCTGTGCAGGCTCAACCATTTTGAAAACTCTTTTATTCCCTCTCAATTAAGCTCATTAATGAGCAAGTAGGTGCTGCTACCAAAGGGAGGTAGCTTATGGGAGTGCATGAAGGGATGAATGGATGTATGGAGTGTGTTTGCATTTTAGGTTTTTTATTTTCTTTTATTGTTTATTAACTTATTTTAACTTAATTATCGTAGGTCATGTATTTTATGTGCTTTTAGTAGTTTGTGTTTTGTCTTATGTGTTGCAGTACAGTTTGCTTGTGCCCTGTCCAAGCCAAATTTCTCCTATGGGAGACAATAAAGTGTACCTTGAACCTTGATAAGAGAACAAATCTGGACACAAGCTACTGAACTTTTGATGGTGTTGTTGTGCCCATTGTACCTGCCTGGGGAGTTCCATCTGGAAAAAAAAAACCAGACGTTTTAAAAGGAAAACAAACATTCTGCCCCCTCTAATTGAAGTTTTCAAAGTTTCAGGAGGTAGGGTAGATCAGTAGATTGACTGTTTGTTGGATTAAATTCTGTGAAGCTCTGTGAGGCAACCTTGTTGTGACACTGGGCTATATAAATAAAATTGAATTGAATTGAATTGAATTGAATTGAATTGAATTGAATTGAATAGGGAAAAGGTAAATGAGCTTCACAACAGCGGGAGACTTAGAGAGATTAGTAACACGTCTTAAGTTTCAGTTTCCAAAATGCTGATTCTGCCTCCTGTATTGTATTTGATGTACAGAGATTGCAGACTAACTGGAGGCTCTGAACTTTATATTGGTGATTTTAATCGATAAAATTGAAAAGATTCAAAAAATTGACTGGTCGACGTCAATGGCTTGTCAACAAATATACAAGTATTACAGAGAAAGATATTTTATGACAATGTCACATCTAAGTCTGTTCCCTCTCTCTCTCTCTCTCTCTCTCTACTTACCTTTGTGACTCACCCTCTGTCCAGTTTTTCCTCCAGTCTTCACCTTTCATCTAGTTCCTTCCTATCAGCCACTCCCACTCATCAACCTCATTCCTGATAGCTGTCAAAGCACACTGGTCTCCCATCAGTCATTAACTCAATAGTCATTCTAATTCTGTTTCTCATCACCAGATCATTCCTCTGTGTGGCAAGACGAAGAGGGTCCGGGCGGGCTTTGAACCCCAGACTCCCGGGTGAGAGTCACACGCACTAACCAGTCAGCCAAAGGGATATCCCCGTGGCCAAGTAGCCACAGCACATGATCAGTCGGAGGCATAGTGACAGGCCCGTCACTGTCACATCTACATTGCATGAAGATCCAGCGCATTATTTTGCCTGTTTTCCTGTTTTCTGACCTGTTTTGCCCTGACCTGTTCTGCCTGCCAGTACCCTGGAACCCGACCTGCCTTTTACCCTGGATACGCCTTTTCACCTGCCCCACTGGATATTGACCTACCTTCAGCTCTGGACCATGCCATCTCGTCTACTTACCTGGAAACCGACCCGCCTTCTGCCCTCTACCAAGCCCTTTGTCTTAGCATCTTCACTCCTCGTTTAATTTACTAGCTCCTGACCCCTGCGCCTATCCCCGACTCAGTCACCTGCCCTATTCCTCCTGGTCCACCAGCCCATCTGGGTCCAGCATTGGCCAGGGTTTTTCTACCATGTCTTGGTGAACTTAGAGTTGCCTCCTTGAAATCTCACCAAAGAGACAAACTGTCTGATCCAGTTATTTCTTGTGACTTTATTACCTTCTTTGTTTGTGGATTTATAAAAACTGTTAAAACTGTCATACTGCCTGGCATACTGCTTTTGGGTCTTAACACCACCTGTAGCAGACAGTTGCATAGACAATACCATGGCTTGACTTCAGGGGAGCCCCATGAGAAAAGTTCCGTAGTGTTACTTTAAATTGCTGAAACTACTATCTACATGTAGACCAGTAGTGTAAGAATATTAGTTTGTTGGTGAAGCAACGACAGATATTACAGGGCAAAATTTTGCCTGTATTCTATTAAAGCAAAAATGAATGTGGTTTTGATAATAATACTGAAGCTCTTTGTACAGTCCTGATACATACTCTTCTGCTCAGTACTCTACATGTTATGCCATTTATCATGTATTGTGTCATGTCATTTATTATGTTTAGTGTCTTTAGCTTAGTAATATCTTTTTTTTTCTTTTTACCTTAGTGTGGCAAGGGTGAAGAAGGCCCGAGTGGGCTTGAAACCCCGGATTCCCGTGTGAGAGTCACGTGTGCTAACCAGTCAGCCAATGGGATATCCCTGTGGCCAAGTAGCCAGGGCACATGATCAATCAGAGGCATAGTGACAGGACCGTCACTGTCACATTAGCAATGTATTATCTTTTTTATTTTATTTTTTACTTCACTGGTTTATTGATTTGTTACCTGTTGTTATTATTGCTTTTGCTCTTTTTTATTTTGTGTTGCTCACTGATCAGAACTGGGATCTCTCTTGTTCTATTCTCATATATGTGTGGAGCTGAATGACAGTAAAACCCTCTTTGAACTTTTTGAAAGGTTATTTGTCTATTTCATTGGTGGTTTTAACTTTTTTATAGGAGCCTCGAGCATTCCCAATGGATAATCTAGCCCAGTCAACAACACTAAACTCATAAACCACTCTGTCTCTGAACTGGCCTTCTTACCCAAAGGCCTCAACCGTGAATGTATCATAGATCAGTTATCACACCCGGGGCTCCATCTGAGGCAGTGGTTCTCTCAGGCCCCCTGTAAGTGTCAGTGTAACAGTATAAGCATGGAAGAAATTTATGTTTTGTTTTAAGAGTTAAAATATTTTGATTAAATATTATAATTTATTATCTTCAGTTATGGAAAAATATGTTTCATGTATAGGAGGCATTATTTGTTATATTGAGGTTAATGTAAAGGGTTATTTTGATTTATTTATCGCTACTATCGTGAGGCTTGGTGAGAGTTAGAGAAGCTGCAAGGTCCGTTTTAGCCCAGACATGCTAAAGCCTTCGATGAAGCCACATCTGCAGTAGCTGACAAAGGGAAGCTAGCTGCATAAGGTATTTTGTAATACAATGTACATTTGTATCATTGTGTACTCGCAATCACATGTGTTCTAATTAACACGTTTATTTAGAATGCACAAAACGAAAAGACCGTTTACCTGAGATCTCCGAAGTGACAGGTGGTCACGAGGTAGGATAGCCTTTTGCTATTCACATTTTCTGTTGTGTAGTATTTGGTTAAATGCCTAAATCCATTGTAATTTGTTTCCTGTAGTTTTCACGGCATTTGAAAAGCCAAATAAAAGCGCCCGTCTTTAAGAAGCCCGTGCTGTGTTGTCATTTTGGAGCCAAACCCCCTTTGGAGGACAAAAAATCTCCAGGCCCACCTCAACCTCAACATCAATGTAAGAGTGGTGCAATTATGACTTTTATTAAAAGAAATATCAATATCGCAACAATACTTTTTGCTTTTCCTTGACTAATTTGTGTGCAAATTAAAAATAAATTGGATTTTTGTTTGAACAAAACAAGTAAACTCAACATAACTGCTCCCTGAGACAATATTTTTCCAAATAAAGATAGGAAATGTGCAATTATCTTTCAACTCTTACAATAAAGCTGTTTTTTTTAGAACAACAAACAGATTTTGGTATAAGAGATTAACATTTTAACAAGATCAGTGTCTGCAATGAGTCAGTTTGCAGTCAGATAATAACAATAACAATAATTATAATAATAACAATAATTAATGTATCTTCACAGTAAGTCTCTAATTTAAAAAATCAACCACGCTTGTTACATGGTGAAACCGGGGGTGGGAGTAAAAAAGCTCTACTTCTTTTCACTCCCTTTCGGGCTTTTGTTCTTCAGGGGTGGTATCTAATGGGGACTCCTGCATATAATGATGTGTTATAATTACGGTGTATACATAACATTCTGCAATAGAATTGCTATTTCTATTGCAGTCACTATGGATACTTCTCTGTGCATGTGCCTCAGGTATATATTCCATGTATAGAAT
>JAPTGZ010000026.1:16434227-16446171 GCA_029814645.1 Fowleria isostigma | reverse complement strand
ATTCTACAACATGAGTCCCCAGTAGTATACCACCTCTGAAGAACAAAAGCCCGAAAAGGAGTGGGAAGAAGCAGAGCAATAGACGATTCTCACTGCAAAAATGCAAAATTTAGATGATAATAATACAACAAATGGTGATAAATCACTTAGGAAAGGTTAAATAGAGAGAAAAAAATTATTTGGGAACTCCCACAAAAGTTCCACTGGGTCCCTATGGGTTAAATGCTGATATGGTGTCAGTTAATGTTTTTCAGTTCAACTCTAACAAACCCACAGCCATGAAGATACAACCAGGTAGTTTTGCGCGTTGGCTTTAGATTATTTATGAATAAAACGTCCATGCTGAGGCTCCTGAAGGGATTAGACAACAGATGAGATAGCTGTAATCGCTTTGTAGACGCGTGCGGGCCGGCGGGTTGGGCGGAGCTTCGGTAAGTGTGGGGGTCTGGTCGGATTTTCCCTCGTGGAGTGTCGGCCGGACGCATGCGCCTCCGTTACCGTTTCTCCATCCAGAGCGCAGGAGCAAATAGGATGAACTTGTCATGTTACCTGCTTAAAGGCGCCGCCGGTTGCGTGTGGAAAGCTCAGCCCGGTGTGATTCAGAGGCAAATGTTGGCAGTTCCACCAGCTCTAAAGTTAAAAAAGAAAAGTGTAAACAGACAGATTAATGAGGAGAGAAGGGTTTGGATGTGAAGCGAGCAATCAGAGGGTGGATTAGATCCTCTGCCCAGGAATCAGAGCGCGCATTGTTGTTGAAGATGCGGAAACAGCAACAACACAAGCAACAACAACAATTTGGATTTTAACCCAACGGGATCTGTCCATGCTCCGGAAGCGGCATGCCTTGGCTCAGGACAAGGGTGAAAATGTTCCAACTTGGATTGACACCCAAGCACCCTGAACTTTTCTTCTTGTCGGGACTATCTCTGTGCAATGTGTCGGCTGATTCTTCCACCGTTCCGCACAACTAACGGGCTTTGGTTTTTTGCACCGGACTCATCATGTCAAAAGTCATTCAGAAGAAGAACCACTGGATCACCAAAGTGACCGAGTGCGCAGTGGTCCGGGACGCGTGTGGGGAGCTGAATGTGGAGCTGCGCGGAGGAGCGGAGAATGGGGAGTTTGCATACATCAGTCAAGTGAGGGAGGATGCTGTGGTTTACCAGGACGGGAAAGTATGCGAAGGGGAACTGCTTCTGGAAGTGGAGGGGCTGTCTGTGTCTGGATTACCCCTCTATGACATCTTAACTGTGATGAAATGCTGCAAAGATCCAATCAGGTTAAAAACTGTGCGTCAAGGTAAGTAAAGTAAAAAACAAAACAGACAGAAATATATGGAAACTAAATATCAAATCCATTAGTATGTGTGTGTGGGAGAGAGTTAAAGAGAGTGTGTGTGGGATTAACATTCATGCACACATGCCCCAAAAGTACAGAAATCCCACTGGAAGTAGTTTTATAATTGCCATGTGGTACATTATCATAATCAAATAATAACAAACTGCTGATCTACATGTGTGTGAAGTAGGACAGAGGAGTGGTGGTGGTGGTGCTGCTCATCTTCTCTGTTGACATGAAGCCGCCTTGACAGTCCTCCTGCCCCCGTTTGGCTAACATTGCTAAAGCCACTGTGGGTCAGACCTGCAGGGTCACAGATTAGTCCACATAGAGTCACTGTAGCTTCATAAACTCATGCACATCTCACCCTCTCCATTGGCGGTTTTCCCTGCTGTCATATTAAAATGAAGCAAAAATGACAAAGTTGGGATATTTTTTCCAACATATGGTGATGTGTCAAGATTTGCAGTTTAAAACTTACAAAGAAGTGTACAGCAAAAAACAAAAAAACTCCAAGGGACTCTCTTTAAACATTAAAATGCCTTTATTATCATGGCGTGGTCATGTGTAGATCTAATTTTGATTTAAATATTAGGTCTATTTTTGAATCCCTTCTACCAAAAAGCACCTCAGCTAACATTTTTTTGGGTCCTGGAAGCATTCCTTTCCATGCTTTTTAACTTATACAAAGAAGTATGAAGTGAAGGATGCTTTGTTTTGGACTCAGAGACACCCTCATGGGCATCTGAGGTTATTTCTGGAAGTGCTCCCTGTGTGTTAGATGAGCTCGACCCATTGCCCACGGTCTGCTGCGCATCTGTCCATGGATGCAGCCATGGATTTAAACACTGGTCTCCTGTGTATTATGCATTGCTTTGTGTTTTTTTGTTACTCTTCATCACAGCCCAATCTGGTTACTCTGCGGTGCTTCCGGGCCTCTGGTGAAATTAGTCATTTTTTAAAAGTTTTAATATTAGATTAAGGCGTTCGTATGTTTCATCTTAAATATCTGTCATCGGCCTACCATTCTGATTTCCGCTCTCTTACTAGTGCAATACTTTACAAAGCTTGTACGTCTCTCTGGGGAAATCATTAACTGTGTTATATAACAGTGGGTTAGTTTCAGTGTAGCATCATAGTCTTCCTCGTGTACTGTATGTCCATTAGTGGCGACGTAGTGAATGCTCGACCCCTGAGCCCGAAGTCATGACCCCTGGGAAACGAGCTCAGCACTAACCCAGCTTTATGTTTGCAGAACAGGCATTTGGATGCCCTCAGTTTGACATATGAACAAACGACGCTTGCATTACTGTAAAAGTACCAGAAGAAGACTTTAAATATTCATAATCAGTGATAAAACGCTTTCAAACTCACACTGAGACACTGTTTTTCTCATTAATGCTGGTGCTCCATTTACAATATATGAGAGATGGGGATTGTTAAAGTTGAAGAGTAGGTGTAATGATATCCCGAGTTATCTTCATGGCTTTGTCATTAACTTTTTTATGAGTCAGCAGATTCCCTTTGACTCTAATTAAACTAAAGGGATATTCTTCGACTTTCCAAACTCACAAAACCTCCATTGTGCCCGGGCCTGTTGGGTTACCATGCAGAACCGGTCAGCGACTGCCATCCAAGCTGTTCCAGACCAGATGACACACTGTGGGGACAGATCGGATCTCTTTTCCTCCACTCTCCAAAGGGCTGTGGGTCAGATTACAGGGACCACATCACCTCAGTACTGTAGCTGGAAACCCTATCGCTTTGTACAGGTAGGCAGGTCGGTGTGGTATGCCGCAGCCCCACAGGTGTGTTGATCCCACTGAGGAATGCAGCACGAAACCACTTGAATGTCTGAGCATTCCTGTGGAGAGGGTGGAATATTACACTCCTGTGGTCCTGACATTGGGTTTTTTATTAATCTTTTTAAATAACACTTCAGGAGTGAAAGAGTCGTGGGACAGGATTTTCCACAGACTTCAAACACTGGTTATTTACACAACACTTGTATAATGATACACTAGGAAATTTCCCTGTGAGATTTCTTTGCTAATGTTTCTGTCTTTTTATTCCATTGAGTCGGTGAAGAACACGTTTATTCAAAAGTCAAACTGAAGTACACACTTTCACAAAGTACACATTAAATGCAAATGTCCTCTGTGACTTTGTGAAGTTTACCTGGTTGACAGATACTCAGATGAATGATGAATAGTATTATGGTATGGAGCAGTTATAAGGTTAAAGTACAAAGAGTGAGTAGTTGAAGACACATGACTTTGACCTAGGCGGAGGCCTGTTATCATCAGCTGAATCTGTCACAGGTGAAAGGTTTTGTTGTAAATTAGAGTTTGTGTACTAGTGGATTTTTGAAGTTTGAGATATTACCAATAGTTTGGCACAAGTAAAAGTAATGATCAGGTGATATGGTCAAAATCAGAAACAGTATTTGATTTTATAAGAGTTTAACTTAACATCAAAGGGATTAAAATAATAATTACCTAAATCACTGCATGTTAAGTCAAATAAAACTGGCACTGAATATGAAAATAACTGCTAAATGTATGAATTAATGATTTTTTTTTTAAATTATTGTGTCCTGTATAAGAATATGCCCAGCCCTTACATGGGCTTATAAGACACCAAAAATACGAACCAAAAAAACCACATACCGGACAATAGGCACAATCGATATAAACAAGACAACAAAGACCTGTTTAAACAAACTGACACTTCTTCCAGGCTTTACAAACAAATAATGCTAATTTATATACATAAACCGAACAACCATTTCATTTTATTTTATTTCATTTTTTTGCTAAAAAGTAGGTGGTTCTATCTGCAGCTTTTTAGACATTTTAATAAACCCATGTCAATAATTCCACTTGCTTAGGCTAATATTAACTATACTCATGCACTGACCCTTGGGGAACCACAGGTCATATTAATACCCATATCAAGGGACTGAAGTTTGTAAATGCGCCATTCCTGTTTTTAACTTCATTTCCCATCATGCAGCATGATACTGTGCTTACCGTCAACTGTAACTGGCATAGCAACATTATTGTAAGGCTATTGTATTCCAATATTATTAACCTATAAAGACCCAGCACTACTTTAGTGTCAGTTCCCAAATTAAATTTTCTCTATATTTAACCGTTTTTTAGCCATAAAGACCCAAACATCCACCATCTACCAAAACCATGTACTGATATAAACTGTTGAATCCTGTTGATCCACTAATACATGTAAATAATTGGTGTAAAATACAGTTATTCATCAGTTCATGGTCATCAGATATGACTCATTTGGATGTTCAGAGGCTCCCTAGTTTCCATGGAAACACTGTCATCTTCGATTGACATGGAGTTGGATCAATGGCAGTGGATGGACACACTGGGGTTATGTTCAGTTTATGACAGATTTGCTAAAAAAGAGTCACTTTTTCTTCAGTTTTCTCTGTTTTTAATAAAATAATTCTCATTTTTACTCTGAACTTTTATGAACGTCTACATGATTAGTAAATTAAATGATGAAAAATAGCGGATTTTCACTGAAAAAAACACAAAGTTAAAGATAATATTACAATAAATAGTGATAAGAAAAATTTATTTGGGAAGTGACACAGATGTCACACTGGGTCCTTATGGGTTAATATCTCCTAAAATATTGGGCCAAACAAATTGAGAGATATTTAACGTGAAAATGGAACTATTCCTCAATTGTAGCTAGAAATTGGCCACTTAAATATCCACTTAAATATGTCTACATTTGTCAGAACTGTGCAGTTCTACACATGCATACACACACAGATATGCTGAGACCTTCCAGTATTATGATACAGACAAGCAAAATCCTCCAAAATCCACTCCTCTAGCAATGGTGACATTTTGCTATGGGAACCAAGATATGAAAAATATCATCGATTATTATCTCTTGGCCAAGTGTATCCCCCAAAGACTTTTCTGTAAAGCAGGGTACCTGGTCGTCATAGCAACGGCAAGTAACTTTCGTGTTGTCTGCTTAGAGAGTTGCTGATAAACTCAATTGTGTGTTACCTCGTCAAGCTCATGCTGAATCCCTTCATCGTTCACCAAGGACAGAAACATCTGAACCTCCTCCATCGTCCACCATGACCTTTTGTGGGCTGTCATCATAGATTAACCTACTGCTATATTTACTGGAAACTTAAAAAAAATATATATTTTTTTTAAACAGTGGGCCACGCATTGATGATCTAATGATGCAGAGACAACTCTCTAACCAATCAGCTGTCTGCAGTGTTTACATGTGACATTAAAGTATGACTGGCATGTGCTGTGCAACCAATGAGATAGTGCTTTGGGAGGGACGAAGCTCAGCCCAGAGAAGAGAGCTGAGTGGAGCTGTGGCTGGTGTGGCTCACAACTGTAGCAGCGTTCCTCTTTTTAAACTTAATTTCCCCTCATGCATTGTAACACTATGTCTTCATTTCCCATCATGCAGTGGGGTACTCTGCAAACTGATAAAATGATTAATATCTCAGAAAATATTGGTCCTTTGAAGTTGGTGAGATGGCGAGGTGTAGCCGGGACTATTACTCAACTGCTGGTACCGAACTGGCCAGGTAAAAATGTGTACATCAGCCAGAATTGTACCGACACACAAACACACACACAGATGCTGCGAGCCCCTCCAGCATTATAATATAGATAACTACAGGAGGGAAGTTCTGAAGATACAGATTGTTTGTAAAATGCCCTGTTAGTGCTGATAAATCATGTCAAATTCTTCCTCATGCATATAACTTGTATGTATAAACGTATGTGCAGGTCGTATATTGGAACTGTATTAACAGGTATTGGTTTAATCTGATACATTTACACTCACTGTAATGTATTCTATGACTTTGGCATTTTTCTCTGCATTTAAGCCATTTATTTTTGCAAGTGCCCCAGAAGCCCCTCTAGCATCTGAAGGGTCTGGGAGTTTATGGTGCTCTGATCTCAGGAGTGTTTGTCTGTTCTCCAGGACAAATGGTCCCTAGTCCCTCAGATCTTATCCCTCTATTTAACCCAGTCAGGGAGAATCATGACAGCCTGCTGGATGCCAGGCATTCCTAAGAAGTGGGGCCAAGAGTTCAGTGGTTCACTGAAATATCTAATTTGCTTTCATACTCCAAACTCCAGCCTTAACCCCTCTCTCAGGTCACCTAATCAGTAGACTCATGGTGGTCTGGCCATGAGGGAGAAGACCATCTGTTTATTGAATTAAAACTTCAGCTTAGTAAGCATCTGCCCTGCTGAAGTGTCCTTTAGCAAGGCTCTGTGTAATGACTAGAGTAGACAACAAAACAATAATGAACAGTATCATCCAAAAGTGTCACGTTGAAGAATAGAAAAGGCCAATCAGTCATTTGTTCAATTTCTGTGTTTCTGTTGATTTAGATGTGTGAGGACAGTGGCAAATTATGTACTTGAAATTGTGCCTGTGGTTTTAGGAGTTCTTAAACACATCAGGAGAATGTGAGGAGCTTTGCAGACACTGATGTTTTCTGTCTCCCTTATATTTTCTGAACTGCAGAGACTTTGTCAGCCTTGATTAAGTGCCAGCTACATAAGTATATCCCCGAAAGGCTCATCCAGTGATTATGACATGAATCCTGGGGTTATATCTCCTCCTCCTCCTCCTTTTCCTTCTCACACCCTTGTTCTCTATGAGTGCTTTGTTTAAGGCAGCCAGTCTGATGGTATTTTGGGACTTGTTTTGGGATTTAATCAGTACATATGAGTACCTTTTTCTTCAACATTACAGACAGTAGAGCTGTACAATATATCGTTTTAGGATCAGTACTGTGTTATATGTGTGCACAATAGTCACATCGCAGGTCCGGTAATGTAGGAGGCAAATGACCTCAATATGTTCTTATCTAATTTCAAGGGTACACAACACACACTGTGCACAGCAATCCACCAATCACAGTCGTTCTTAATCAGTTTGCTGAAGCAGACCACGCCCCTGCACATGGAGTGAGTCATTGGTAACAACATTGAAAAATGAGTAACAAACAATAGAAAATCAGTGAAAGTAAAGAATGGGCGGCACGGTGGTGTAGTGGTTAGCACTCATGCCTCACAGCAAGAAGGTCCTGGGTTCGATCCCAGTACCATCCACGGTGGGATGCATGTTCTCCCCGTGTCTGCGTGGGTTCCGGGTACTCCGGTTTCCTCCCACCATCCAAAGACATGCACTGATAGGTGTGAATGTGAGAGTGTTTGTTTGTTTGTCTCTATATGTCAGCCCTGTGATGAACTGACGAATTGTCCAGGGTGTACCCCGCCGTCGCCCTTAAGTAGCTGGGATAGGCTCCATGCGACCCCCATGACTCTAGTGAGGATAAAGCATTATTCATTCAGAAAATGAATGAAAATAAAGACCTGCTGTTAAAAAAGTCAGTTATTAGGAATTATTTCAGCTACAAGAAGGATGATACTGAAACATGTGTTCTGTGTTGACAGTGCCTTGCACCTGTTGCCACAACGAGAAGTAACACAACTAATTTGTTTGACCATTTATGTCAGCACTACACAGCTATTTTTCCATATCACAATATAAAGGTGTGAAAAAAATTATTAGATCATCCTTGTTTTTTTCAATGTCTTGTTCATTTTAATACCTGGTAAAACTAAAGGTACATTTGTTTGGACAAATATAATGATAACAACAGAAATAGCTCATAAGAGTTTAATTTCAAAGCTGATATCTATCCATTTTTCATGTTTTTCTTGATAATAACCAAAACCACCAAAGTTCTTAAATCAATAGCTATGGCATTGGCAGAAACAGTGCTTTTAGGCATTCCATGTTTTCTTTGCTGTCTGTTTTAGTCACACGATACACACAGGAGTGTAGTTGATTGCATAACCGTTGTTTTTGATGACTTTTGATGGTCTAATCATTTTTTCCGTGACTGTATACTGCAGGGTTTTTTTCCAGTATCATGCAGCTCTAACATACAGACTTTTGAAGAACCAATCGTCCTCAACAGAATCTCTTCACATGGTGATGTTTGCTTAGGTGCAAAAGCCAGATTTATTTACTGTATTTGAACTTGATCCTTCTTACATTGTAAACAGCTACTGCACACTAGCAAGGGGCCAGTACCGCCACACAGGCAGCTTGTGTCATTTAAGTTTGAACAAGCAGCAGTGTAATTCAGACTTTGCCTCAGGTGTTGGAACAATAAGGCTGAAGTAGAATGCAGGCCAGAGATGGAATGGAAATTACCACCAGCACCAGCTTGAAAATGTTTTCTTTTCCTTATATAGTATTATGGCAGTTTATACACTGACAGATGGACATCTACAAACCTACATAGAATTCCAGCCTTCACATTCTCCTATATGTACCTGTGTTTTTACATCTACTGCTTGAGGTCTTGTGAAGACTTAGCTCCCATTTGGAAACAATGCAGGCTTCCACAATATAAATCATCACATATTAGAGTCTCAAAACAGGCTGTAAGGGTTAGGAAACTAAGAAAGATAAGAAAAGTGTCCAGTCAGTGTAATACTTCCTGAAGGAATGGAAACACAATTGTGTGAGTACATTTGACTCAGAGCTTGTGTGCATTTGTCTGAGAGCTGGACAGAGACGTGCATCACTTCATTGGTGCAGAAAACAGGTGTTACCCCACGGGGAGTCAGGAAGTCTTGTCTGACCCTGCATCTAAACACACAAAAACAAACAGATGTTGTCTTATTTAGTGAATATTTCTGTTGTGTTTGAAGTGGCTTCAAAGAATAGTGAGTTAGTGTATTTCTCATCAGTTCTTGTGAGTTTAGAGGAACTTAAAATGTAGAAATGACCTCAGCTTAAAAAGAATGCTCCTTGTGATAAAGGAGAGTATGTTCATGCCTGTGTGTGCAGTATGAAATACTCCTTCACAGCGGGCCGGGGGATGCGATGGTCTTCAAGTGGATGGACTTCATTTGGTATGCAAGGAATAATACACATCATGACATTAGGTTGTAACTGCACTGTTCATTCTCTACTATGACTTTATATAGCAGATATAGCATAGTATTTGATTTTATACAGTAGATATAGCATACTATTTTACTTAATGTAGTAGATATAGCATACTATGTTTTATATAGTAGATAGCATGCTATTTGACTTATTGTAGGAGATAGCATACTCTTTAGCTTTATATAGTGGATAGCATACTATTTGACTTTATATAGTAGATCTAGCACACTGACTTTACATAGTAGATATAGAATACTATGACTTTATATAGCAGATAGCATGATATTTGACTTTATATAGTAGACATAGCATACTATTTTATTTTATATAGTAGATTTAGAATATTATTTGGCTTTACATAGCAGATATAGCATATTATTTGACTTTATACAGTAGATATAGCACATTGTTTTACTTTATATGGTAGATATAGCTAACTATTTTACTTAATGTAGTAGATATAGCACACTATTTTACTTTATATAGTAGATATAGAATACTATTTGGCTTTATATAGCAGATATAGCATACTATTTGACTTTATATAGTAGATATAGCACACATTTTACTATATAGCAGATAGAACATACTATTTAACTTAATGTAGTAGCTATAGCATACTATTTGGCTTTATATAGTAGATATACCACACTATTAATTTAGTTTATTAGTTTATTTTGAGCTTATGCACTCCATGTATAGTGCTAATTACATATACATGTACAATATTCAGTACTGTTCATACATATGTACACAGATATATATGGAAAGACTGATAAAAAAAGAAACAGAAAAAATAAAAACACCATATGCACAAAGTACACACAAGAATTATACATGAAGAATCTACATAGAATTATACATCCAGAACAATACATGAAGAATGTGCATATGAATGTGTAAAAAAATAGACATGTAGAACGTGCAAATAAAACCATACACAGGGAGTTTTACAGGGAGAGTATGCATGTAGAATAACACAGAAACTATGCATGTAGAATATACACTTTATATGGTAGGTATAGCATAGTATTTGACTTTATATAGCAAATATAACATACTATTTGGCTTTATATAGTAGATATGGCATATTATTTGGCTTTATATAGCCTCTGTACCATGTAATTAGAGTGTTTTATGGGGAGTGTTACATCATTGTCATTTGTAGCTTAAGAAGTGATGGGCTTGCAAATTAAAGTCCATTCACAGCAATTCTTTACTCTGTCAATATTAATGTCCTAATATCAGTGACATGACATGATCAATAGAACAGATCATATGTCAAATTAAGATCATCCACAATTAAAGATTATTATATTAAATGCTGTCATGTGAACTGTCTAGTTTTACTTATTGTGAATGAATGAACATTAAAGAACTTGCATCTTTACCTTTTGTGTATTTATTTTTGCATGTGTTAAAGTTAACAGTTTCTTCTAGTAAGGCTTCTTGTTTGTATTTTGACGTGTGTACTACTATGTTATGCACCATGAGTTTTCAGTGTGTGTAGTTTCATCTGCCTTGCTACAGTTCATTGTTGTGGTTGCACCTCAGCTCCCTGAAAAATCCAGTGATAAACCTTTTTGCCTTCATTAACATGCTTTAAATTTGAATATCTTTGAATCTATTATCTATGAATGTGTTGTTATTCTTACAAGCTTTTGAAGTGTTAATATGGAGTCAGATATTTGTGCTTTTATAGTTTATTCACCATTACATTTATTCTACACTTGTCATAAAAACATAATACAGGGCATAAATTCTCATTTTTGTTGTTACCATAAGAAATGCTTTTCTCTAACTGTATCTTTACCAGCTTCAAACAGAACGTCTTTATATTCTGATCATTATCCTCATTCCTGTATTGATCTGAAATGTCCATACAAACAAATAGGCAACAAATATTCCAATTAAATCAGCATGAGGGAAAAATATCCTGTCACTACAAAGCTCATGTAAGACATGAACATGTCTGTGAATATGTCTGAAGATTGTCATTTTGTCAAGGAAAGACAGCAATTTCTTCTATATTCTTGAATAATCAACTCACTGATTCACAGAGCTCTTCTTTAATAAAATAAAATACAATGTTATGTGATCACGTCATATCAAGCAGCCAGAAAGATAAAAAAAACAAACAAACAGCACATATGAGCCAACTATCGTACAAAAGTCTCATGTGTGTATAAGCCATTGCATTTAATTTTCATACATTTGAGAAGGGGGCTGATACCTTGTTGATCCACTTCAACATACAATACACTGAAGCAGTTATAGAAGTGTAGTGTGTAAATGTGTATTATTCAGGTTCTACGAGGAGGCTACGTGTACAAAACATCCAAAGAACCTAAATAAATAGAAAGAAGGGAAATGATCTGTGACATAATGACATGAATAGAGGTAACACATAATATAAAAATTATTATAACTGCGTACAGTAATAAATATTAGCAATGAAATACAGTACAGGCCAAAAGTTAGGACACACCTTCTCATTCAATGCATTTTCTTTATTCTCATGACTATTTTCATTGTAGATTCTCACTGAAGGCATCAAAACTATGAATGAACACATGTGGAGTTATGTACTTAACAAAAA
>JAPTGZ010000026.1:16402254-16412262 GCA_029814645.1 Fowleria isostigma | reverse complement strand
AGCTGAAGGTCGCTGTTCGATGACGCTAAGAGGACCACATCATCTGCAAAGAGCAGAGACGAGATCCTCCTGCCACCTGCCACAATATAAAACTATAAATGTTTTTATTTAGGTTATTGAAGTTGGTGAGCTAGAACTTCGGGTGTGGATTTTTTTCTTTATTGCACTAAATTAATAAGAATGATATGTGTAGATGTTTTTGTGGCTGTATAAATATATGATATGATAATAAATATCTGAAAATACAGCATTTTTTATATTGTTTTTTCTTTTACATAAATGCACGACTGGAAAAATTTGGTACACTTCTGTGAAACATGATGTAACCTGAAAATGATTTGTGTAGAAATAGAGTAAATTAAGAGAGGACACTTGACACATTGCGTCACATAAAACCCACTGAATCAGAGCGTCATTAAAGTAATACTCAGAAACACAATTAAACCCTGCAGAGGCTGAACCGCGGCGAGTGGGAAGCAGCCGTTTGATCTCAAATTATTAACGTTCTCCTCTCCTCTTATTTCTGATCCACAGCAATGTTTATTGTGCTGTATTTATTTTTAAACTGAGCGTTTTCATGTCCATCTTTTCACTCATCAAACTGTCAACATCAGTGGTTCCCAACCCTTTTTAATGTTTCAAAGATACAGCTCATACCACGGGATGCTATTATATAAGATTCTGTCTGAGTGCTTTGTATTTGGTGCGGAAGTGGAAGCTGTTGAAGCTGGAGGTAGAGAGATAACAGTGCACAGATTAGGAGCTTTGATCAAAATACTGCAGATGTTCCTTTATCGTCTTCTGGCTTCTTCTATTCTCGTTTCTCTCAACTTGAAATGATTCTGGTGAAGGTCAAACTGAACTCCTCTTCCCATTGGTGGAAGCACAGAGCGGTCTTGGATTGTGTGGAATACCGGTGTTCGGTCTTCGGTGTCAGTGCAGTGGTTCCTAACCTTTTTTGGTTTGTGACCCCATTTTAACATCCCAAATTTCTGTTGACTCCGGACATACAAAACAGACTTTTTTTTTTTTTTGCTAAAATATGTTTTTTGATCATATAATAGTTTCTATAGTATGTTGCAAAAAAACATTAATTTTAGACAACATTTACATATCATTATGGACAGAGGCAGAAAGGCCAGGGTTAGATTACTACACAAAGTGAGAATTGTATTTTCCTTGGTCAGGATATGTGCAGTCAGCGGAGCTTGTATTTACGAGGATGAACGTTAATACTGAACAAATAGTCAAGATCAATCAAGATATGACTTCTCAAAAGTGTGTGGTGTTTTAATTATAATTAAATATATATTGAATCACTAAAAAATATTTTTATTAGTAAGTTTTTTACCTTTTTTTTAATATCAATTACTAGAAATTTCAGGTGACTCCATCTGAATTCCAGGCGACCTCACATGGAATCTCAACCCTAAGGTTGAAAAACACTGTGTTAGTAACTTGGTTTAACAGAATAAAGACACATACCCTCCCCCTTACAGGCTCTGTTTCACCATTTGAGACCTCTCGACCAATCTTTTCCCTCATTTCATCGTCTGTGTCCATCGTTTATCTACTGTCATACTTCAATCTCTATTATCTTGCAGTTGTCACCATTTACTGAATTCCAGCTGTGAGGAAGTGTCTGTGATGTCTTCTAATATGAAGGTCAGATATTTCATAGTTTGAAAGTGAAGCTTTATAAAGTGTAACTGGAGTCAGGTATAGAGACATATTTTTAACCCCGAGCGTTCTGTTTGAGCCAGTGATTTAATGAACGCTCTAGTTTTATCCCATCATTACATGGAAATCCTGTACACTTGAAATGTCTTTTTGTTGGCGCAGTGAACCTTTTGCAGAAACCACCATAATTTGGTTGGCAACAGATCCGTCTTTCTTTTTTTTTTTTTTTCAGATTGAAGTCGGTCCATTTTTCATGTTTCTGTTTACACACAGTGCTACAGAAAGGGACAGACTCTTCTGTTCTCCAGACCATCTGTTATATCTTCACCCATGGGGATACTCACCCAACGAATCAATTGTGTTGTTTCACCAGAAGCCAGAAGCAGTGCATCACAGTTTAGTTTGGGGAAGGAGGAGGAGCTCAAATCATACCACACTGGCAGCCTTATGCCTCTGTACTCATCTGATCTCAACTGTGTCTTATTGACTTAAATATGATGGCTTTACATATCATTAGCCTTATAGCATAGTTGCTGAACTCATCCACAAGTGGACAAAAGTATTGGGACATGTTGAATTCAGGTTTTTTTCTTATAACAGAGGTCTGGGATACAAAACAATACCAACAAATGTCACAATACAGTTTTATATTGGGATGAATATTGCATTAGTTAGTTTAGTTTAAATTGTTATCTTTGCTTCTTCAAAAAAATTTTTTTTTAATAAAAACTTTGAAAATTATTTTATTTATTTTATGTTCTACCTCTAAATTCCTAAAATATTTCTTGTGTTCTGACTAGATAATAATTTTCTACCACAACTAACCATCTATGTTCTTCACATCTCACATAGGAGGAAAAATCTCCCATTAAATTTTAAGGATTATGATGTTTATAAACTATATGGACAAAAATATTGGAACACATTATGGCTACAGTTTGTAAGATTCAACATGGATTCAACATGTCCCAATGCTTTTATCCATTTGTGTATGAGTTAGGCAATAATGCTATGAGGTTAATGATATAAATTCATTAAAAGAGCTTTATAAAGCCCATGATTAATGTGTAGTAATTGTATTTATTATCCATTAATGTCTTTATTTTGATGATTCTTCAATAAATTTTTTAAAAAAATGTTTTCATACAATAGTAAACTAACAGTTATAAGTTTCTACAGGATAACTGGAAATTTTTGAAATATTTTTTTTAGGATGTCCTAAAATATTTGTGTTGCTGTAGGTCCTTTTGCTCATTTTCGTCTCTTCAGTTCTCTACACATGTCATTCACTAATTCAAGAGATACTTTATGAAACTATTCAAGCTCTTTTGGTTTTAATGCACAAAGTCAATGAATCTAAGTTATTCTCAGATGCCAGTAACACTTTTTAGGTTTGCAGAGGCTGACCATCCTCTGATAGATCTTGCTTTATTTGAGCAGCAATTAAAAGCTCATCAATATTAATCTTCATTTAAGACCAACTGAAAAAGTAAAGTGCTTTTGAGAAGGAGCAAAAATGTACTTGCCTGAATGTAAAGTGACTTCTACTTAAGCATTTTTATTTCTTACATGTTTGTTTTGATTAACCAGTTGGTGTATAATTTCTTCTTAGTATCACACGTTTTTACGATATTCTGCCCGATACTTTTCTCTTTTTCTCCTTTTTTCTTTCTTCTTTTTTTTTTTATTGTCCCTGTCCATGACTCATGAAATCTGAGGATAAGCCTGTGTACACAACCCATGGCTCCAGGGCTTCATGCAGTTCTTTAACACATCTCTTGTGGATCCCTGTGGTTTTTGTCCAGGGACAGAAGCAACAAATTACAAATATCCTCCCCACTTTTACCTAAGTATTTTATTTTTAGCTACTTTACTTCATCATGGTCTGAAAAAGACATCATGGAATAATACAGTCTGCGATAGTAAAGCAGGTAATTGAATGACAGTTAATTGAATTCTAAATCAAGATGAAAAGGGACAGAAGCTGACCGGTTATGAACAGACATAAATGCAGACCCACACAAATCACAACAGCTAAAGATCACCTGAACGAGAAGGACATATTTTAATAGGCAAATTGATCCTAAAGTTGAAGAAAGGTGACTCTACAATACAGGGAAATGTTTTCTAAATGGTTAGTTGAATGTTGCTTTAGGCCATTTTGTCGACTAAAATGTGCATCATCGGTTACCTACATTTAAAGGGCCCAAATGCTTTTGTTTGGTTTCAGGTAGATGATTTTTTTTTTCCTCTTTCCAGCCAAAACCAGTTCTTTAGATAGTAATGGCTGCTGGTCTTTGGTCTATATTAATTTTGATTTGACTGATTTAGATTTAGTGATTTAGTCCAAACATGCAATCAATTTTAACATACACAGTCGTAGAAAAATTATTAGACCACCCTATGTTTTCTTCAATTTCTTGGTCATTTTAGTGCCTGGTACAACTAAAGGTACATTTGTTTGGACAGATATAATAACAACAACAAAAATAGCTCATAAGAGTTTAATTTATGAGCTGATATCTATCCATTTTCTATGGTTTTCTTGATAATAACCAAAATCACATCAATATCTATGATATTACCCTGACACAAACAGTGTTTTTAGACATTTCATGGTTTTTTTTCTGTCTGTTTTAGTCACATGATACACACAGGAGTTAGTACTTGATTGCATAACCATTGTTTTTGATGACTTTTGATGGTCTAATGATTTTTTCTGCGAGTGTATGTGAACAAGTAAAACAGAATAATAAAACAAAAATCATCAATAAAGACAATCTTAATGGAAAGACAGCACAATAATTTCATTTACATGTCCAAAAAGGGGTGGGAAGAACCCTTACTTTTAATATAAAACTTAAATACAAACGTATTGATATAATGGGCATAATAATATAATAAGGTATGAATAAGAATAGAAGATCAGGACAGAATGTTCTTTATTGTCATTATACAGAATGTACATTGTGATTGGAGCACAGGTGACTATATATAAAATATAAAATTAAGGTGCAATAATATGTAGAAAATAGAATCCTACGACAGTGCAGTTAGATATATATAATATGATATAAAAGACAAGTTGAGAATATAATAAAAAGTGTGAGAATGTATTGCACAGGATGGTTGTATAAATACAGAATATTTACAGTACAAGAATAAGGTCCAAATAAAGCATGTGATGTGTGTATGTGCTGCTCCATGTTGAGGATAATTTGATTTGAGGGGGCAGGACTGGCATTTACTCATAAAGGTTTGCAGCGTCATACCAACAAGTCAGTCCACTGAGATCTGAGGCCTTTCTTTAATCTTATTCCAGCTGGTGATCTCCAGCTGTCAGCCTGCTGTGTGTTATCTCTGCTGTCAGACAGTTTTGATAAAGACTGAGGCATGTGACTCACCTAAAGTTGTTTCCTTGAACAACACTTAAAAAACTGTAATTCTCTGCGATGTTGCCTCATTTTCTGTTTATAAATGCTTTTTAGCATATTAGCTAAATCCTCTGACAAACATGTCCAGCTGGCGTTTCTGAGATAGTGCTTCCCCTCAGCACAAAATTCTGGTACTAGCATCCATTGGGTAACTAACTGAAGAAATTCACATGACAGATTAATTTAATGAATCTCCCTGTGGGGCCTCTTGTCTGTCAGCTATCTCCTGACACACAGCTCTGTATATGTGATGGATAGTCCCACAGTTAGAGCAGCTATTTTTATAAAAGTGGGTGTTCCATATATGTTAATTAATATTAGGCTCAACACAGTGGAGTTTACAGATATATAGGTCATTAAATGTCCTCTCCACTAGTCTTCCTTTTAGCTCAACCCCACTGGTTTGTTTGCCTAAACATAGCTGGTGAGCCACATCAACTGCACTAGCATCCCCTTCAATTACAACCCTCAAGTTACAAATTAGTGGTTATTATGCTCAGTGCAGAGGCTCCTTCTTTTCCACTCCTTCATCCCGATGCATATAAACTATAATTCAAGCCTAATGTGGTAATTTCTTGTCTTGTGTTTTATTGTTTGGAGTTTCATCATATTATCTGGCTGGTGATGACACACTTGTCCCTGTGGTGTGATGCATTCCAGTCTGCCGCAGCAGTGGAAGGAGGGAGGACGGGGACGTGGGTCTCATCTCCGTCTCATTGCCTGTGGTCACGGGCTCCTGTGAAAGAGGGGACTTTAATGACAGGAGGGCCCTTTGTGTGTGACGGCTAGGCAGGCAATGACATTTAACAGAGGCAGCCAGTTAGAACTGATGGCATGCTCACATAGCTTGATGCTTCTTATCAGCGGCAGAGAGGATTCAGCCCACTCCAAGCCTCAGTGTGTTCACATGTGTAGCCCATGGGAGGAAAAAAAAAAACATACAGCACAGACATAAAAATAACTGCCTTGTGTGCATTTTCACAACATGAAACAAAGTAGTGTTTACTTTACGTTAGGGAGCATGAAAAGGTATGTTGCCGTGTGAGTAATGTTGGCTTGATTTTCAAGTATTTGACAGGAGGTGATGTGCGTATTTAGTCTGTCTTCTCATATTTTTGGACTGAGATTTTATAAGCAAAGTCTATGTTTATCTGGGCATCAACTGTCTCCCTGCATCTCCCTTTTTCTTATACAATACGACCAACCTTTCTTTCATTTCATGGCTGTTTTTTCATTCTCCATTCTTTGGCCTACTCAGCTACTAACACTCAGCTCACAGAGAGCGGTAGGCTTGGGTTCTTCTGGTTATATTTAGCAATGAACAGATGCAGTGCACTGGAGCGGAACATACTGCCTCTGCTCGCCTCACTGTGTGGGTCTGTGTGTGTGCGTGTCTTTGTCTGTGACTCTTCCTTCATACCAGTTCTCCCATCATGCACTGCTGATTCTGACTCAGCAGCACAGCACAGGAGAACTGGGTCAGAACTGACCCGTCTGCATCAAACCATCATTACTTGATTGTCCAACAGACTGAACCACAGGATCAGATGGAAAAGAACGTCCATGACATATTTATAAGATAAAAGACCGCTGGGAAAAGACGATTTAGTTGTTGATCAGCAGATACAGTTATAATCTCTTTATTTAGACGTAGACAAGATGACTTTGGGTATATCACAATATACACAGCTGCCCATAAAGTTTGAATAGTTTTATTGAAAAACACATCTCTCTGTTTATTTCTATTCATACACATCAGTAATCACCTTTGATCAGGTACAATGATTACATACTGAGTCCCAGTTCCATTTTTTCTGACAAGAATAAACCACATTGTCATTTAATTTTATTTTTTTTTTCAACTTTATGGCCAACTATATATGTAATGTACATTTCAAGTGTCCAGAGATGGAATCTTTAAACATTTTGTTTGTGACAAATAAATATAATCAGTGGTAATTTTTCACGTTTGAAAACATACTGACCAATTATTATATTAATTTTCGCATCTTTTTCGATGTTTGTTTCAACAAATAAAATAACTACAGTGTTTTTATACAGTAAAGCATGGTAGGTAGCCTCAATTCTTGAATTTTCACAATCACTTGAATGCGCCATTATCCATTTAAACATGATCAAACCCTCTGAAACACTGATCACATATGAATGTTGTATGAGGAGTTAACCATCCAAAAGCATCTCTTTGAAAATGATGGCCTGAGCTCAGTAAACTGTTCTGATCCACATTTATTAATCTTAGTGGAAGTATTGCTCTCAGTTTTGTCTACGTTTGTAACTCAGAATCGACCACATCAACATGTTCTTGGCTCTGTTTTTCTTGTCATTTTTACCCAAGGTAGGTGTTTATCACAGTATCTTAGTTTTCCTTGAATATGTTCTGGATGTGGATCATAATAGTTTTCCCAGTGGTTCTTCACTATTGGAACTTCCTGATATTTTTGTTATTATCTCAGAGACTTAAGGCAGCTGTGGCTCTGGAAAAAAATCACACACGTGTTCTGTGATGACATCTGTTAATATGATCAATTTTTTGCTTATCCTGAGGATGCTCTAGAACTGAGAGCATATTTTAATTAATCTCCTAAATCTTCCATATTGGACAGTGGCTCCTTCTGAATATAGTAACCTCAAATCTATTTACACTCCATTCTGTTTCATATAAGACCAGTTCATACTCATCGCTAACAGTATTAACTATAAAACAACATCCGCTCCACCCTAAGAAGCAGATTTTGATAGAAACATAAACCGAAATCCTGGAATAATGTCTTAAGGAATTGATTTACAACGTAACCCATAAAGACCCAGCACTACTTTTGTGTCAGTTCCCAAATGAAATTTTCTTGATATTTAACCTATTTTAACCCATAAAGACCCAAACATCCACCATGTACCAAAATTATGTACTGATATAAACTGTTTACTCCCTGTTGATCCACTAATCCATGTAAATAATGGGTGTAAAATACAGTTATTTATTTTTTCATGGTCAACTGATATGACCCATTTGGATGGTCTGTGGCTCCATAGTCACCATGGAAACACCATCATCTTCTACAAACATTGATTCACCAGTAAAACCCACAGAACAAGATCAATGACAGTGGATGGACACACTGGGTTATGTTCAGTTGATGATAGATTTTGCTGAAAAAGTCACTTTTTCTTCAGTTTTCTCTGTTTTTTTTTTTATATAATTATCCTCAATTTTACTCTATACTTTTATGAACATCTGCATGATTAGTAAAATTAATGTTGGAAAATAATTTTCACTGAAAAAACACAAAAAACAGAACATAATATTACAATAAATGGAGATAAACCACTTAAGGATGGTTAAATATAGAGACAAATTTATTTGGGAAGTGCCACAAATGTCACACTGTGTCCTTATGAGATACACTATGTTTCTTTTAGTATATTCACCCAGATAGTGGAATTACTCAGCATGGTAGATTTGATCTAAGTCTTTGTCTTGTTATATAAGTGCATCGGGCTGATTTGAGGCTTATGTGCTGTCTGGTTTCTCAGTGCTCCCCTTGCCCAAAGAGCAAATCCTCAAAGTGGGAATACATGGAAGCAGCTCTGGGTGTGGCTGTCTATGGAGGTAATTATAGAAGGAGAAGGCAGAGGACCGGTCCAGAGCTTTACAGTGGACCTCTATGTGATTGTTGTTTTTTCCTCTCCACCCTTGCCACACTGATTGCAGGGCTCATGAAAGGCAGTAACATACCATAGATTGTCTGTAGTGAACATGTGTGTCAAAAAAACCAGCAAAAAAAAAAAACCCTCAACATGCTGCTTTAATTTGGCTCCACTGTGGTTTTGAGAAATGGAGTGAGTGTGTTTAATTGACGTGATAAAACAAGTTAGGTCCATGTTTTAATATCATTATTTTCACGTCTACTGTATCAGCTGTCACAAATTCTCTCAGCCAAGATAATGGGTGTGTAATAGAGATTGAAGACACTTTATCACACCACGAGAGAAGATTGAAGCCCATCACTGAGTATTTGATTAGTTTTTGTATATTGCACCCCACCCTATGTTCTTCCACCATCCCCCCACCCCTCCCACCCACTGTGCTACTGGATAATGCCGAGTTAAATGCTCTCATCTGTAACTGGAGAGTCCAGTGTTGACTGACGGGATGTCCTGAGACCCACAGGAAGCTGCTGAAACAATGGAATTTACTGTTTAAGAACCAGCATTTCCAGTTCCTACTTTGCGGCCATTATTTGGAAATGACCAGAGGAAATACAATATTATTTGTCCTCCTGAGGAAATGCCGTCTCTTTGTGCTCAGATCGAGTTCTGCATTATCAGCCCTGAGATGGTTAGGAGATGTAGAGCAGAAACTTAAAGGTTTAGAAAAGGGGTTAATTGCAATAAAATCTCAACCCACAACGGTGTGTCTGTAGTTTCTGTGGAGCTACACGCCAAATAGAAAAATGCAGACAGAGTGGAGCCTTCTTAATCAAAATGTGATAACAGCCAAGCTTGTGAAATCCTCAACTGCCCACTGTTTTTGAGATGCTTCCAGGTCTGTAGAGCTAAGCCGTTCTTAATATTTACCACATCTGGATAAATTGTCTACTTAAGGGAAATTTTCAACATATTTTTTTTTTTAATAATTTTGTATGAAATAAGTAAGACACTTGTTCTTTTGGTGTCAAACATCAGGACAGGGTCACCTTAGTCCTTAGAATCTCTGGTGGGGGACCGGGCCTGGGAGGGCATCTTGTCTTCCATCGTAATCCTCCCTGTCATCACTACAGGTGGTGTTTCATTAGGCAGACCTCTGTGTGTGTGTGTGTGTGTGTGTGTGTGTGTGTGTGTGTGTGTGTGTGTGTGTGTGTGTGTGTGTGTGTGT
>JAPTGZ010000026.1:16310289-16320551 GCA_029814645.1 Fowleria isostigma | reverse complement strand
GGATTTTATGGAGGATAATCCATGTGTGAAAATGATGTCTCATTCTTCCTGAACCATTCTGTCACAAACCTGATGACTAACCCTGGCATTGACCAATCACTTACTACATCATTGTTCAATAACCTGTTCCAGCTGAAACATTATCAACCACTGCTATACTTACCCATGGAAGGATCTGAACTATTTGCTTAGTAGTTAGATCCAGGTAGTTCCTTTTTTTTTTGTCCAGGTTGTTTATTTAACTCTAACTGATGCAGTAAGTGTCCTCTCATGTCTCTAATGCCATAAAGTTTGGAAAATACCAGGATTAATCAGGATCATCAGGTTTGTGACAGAATAGTTCAAGGAGAATGAGACATCATTTTCACACATGGATTAACCTCCATAAAATCAAGACTTTAATTTGCAATGTGATGAAGACTTGGTGCAGCGGTCCGATTCTCCATCATCAAAATAAAACATTAATGCAACTATGGGTGAAAAATATACCATGAACCTTATTGTGACTACATAAGCAACATGTGCCAAAAGAGATGTCACAGTGAATGTCCCTGTAATCAAAACCAAAGGTGGTGCTGTCAAATTTTGCATATGCGACTTGTTTTTTGGCCAGGTAGTGTATATCAAAACAGTCCTCTTTCCATAGTTTAGAAATATCATCATGATTGCTCTATTCTAGGTAGGAGATGAGATCCTGGAAATAAATGGTGAGAGCACAAAGAACATGAAGCATTCACGTGCTATTGAACTGATCAAGAATGGTGGTCGGAGGGCACGGCTCGTCCTCAAACGGGGAGACGGATCTGTACCTGAATATGGTATGTAAACATGTGCTGATGTGATCATAGTCTCCTCTTTCTTTGAATAACAACATTAACTTTTGAAGACCAAAAGTATCTACTGATGTAAAATGTTTAATAATGTTTGAACAAATAATGATACCAGTAAAGTGAACTAACAGGTAAAATGCAGTTTCTCAGATTTTCAGCAGCATCAGATATGATCCATTTGGACGTTCAGAAACTCTATAGTGAACGGGGAAACACCATCATCTTTTGCATCTTTGATTCAATGAACCTTGTGTAGTTTGATATATAAAAGCAGTTGCAGTTGCTTGTTTTTACATCCAGTAAATTATATATTTTTGATGAAATGTCACCTTTTATTTTTTTTTCCAATTTTCCTTGTTTTGATGTAACAACTCTGACCTTTTATGAGCATCTACACAGTCGGTAAATGAATGTAGGAAAATACCAGCTTCTCACTGACAAAAAAACAGAGGATAATATAATAGTAAATACTGATAAATTACTTAAGAAAGGTTAAAAGTAGAGAAAAAATACATTTGAAAGTCACCGTAAAAGTTCTAGTTTTCAAGGATATGATATATACATTAACACTAGAACCCGCAGAAGTCATGCACAGACACGAGTCCACAAAAAGTCAATCATCTCAGTTTACGTCAGTGTTTCTAGTGTTAACACAAATGCATTTTTGTCATTCCTTTAGTTAGTTGCTTTTACTGGCATCAATGTAAAACTGCTATCTAATAAAATTGGTTACTGAAGAAATGGTGCTAGAAAAGCTGTAATATTTTCGACTGTATAGAATTTGAAGCACATGTATTTTATAGCAGAAATAATATTCTCTTCCCAGAGCTGTATGCTATGCTGATAAATTGCTCTTTTCCTTTTTAAATCATAGTGTTGCATTTCTTTGTTATTTTCTAGTTGGTATCGGTTGAATTGTTTCAAAACACTTTTTCTCAGATAGGTTGAAGTACTGTAATATTTTCTTGTCTTTCACCACAAATTCCTCCTCTCTATTAAGACGCACTGTAAAACAGCCTCTTGTCTGTTTTATTTGTTTTCTCCTCTATATTCCTCTCTTTTTCTCTCTGATTGTCTCTGTTTGCTGGGCTCTTCCTCCTCTCTCCAGCGATGATGGCTCCTCATCTCGCTGTTGGTACAATGAGGAATGACAAGATGGGAGAGCCCTGTTTCTACCTAATGGGCCAAAATCAGACCACGGTTTGTAGCCAAAAGTCTGTCCCAATCCATCTCCTTGTCATCTTTTCCCTTTCAGTTTTACACACCCTTCGTTCCAGCTCATCCCTCTTGCATCCTACTTTGTGTGTGTTTGCGCGCGGGCGTTGCAGTGTTCGTGCTTCACGTGTTGTCATGCCTGAAATAAACTTTACTTTGTGTCAATACGTGTGAATCCATACTCGCACAAAACCCCTGCCATTTGTCAAACCAGATATTATTTTTGCTGGGATTAACTTAACCACACTTTTTATCACATGCTGCTCCCATAGAATCTGTTTCTAATGTGGCAGTCTCGCAGCCAAACACACTTGTTTTTGTTTTGTTGCTTTGGTTTGTTCTTCCAATCGGTGAACATTGAGATGTTCACCATTTCATTTTGAATGGTTTCCTAGGTGCCTGCTGTGTCATTGATAACCCCTTGCCCTATACTTTGTACCTGCTGTTGTTGCTGACATCACCTTGTGTTTCCACCCACAGCACTATAGCAAACATATTGAAGTGACCCATCATTTCAATGCAATTTTTGTATAAAGCTCAGTGTATCACAATAGATTACCTGTTATTTTTGCTGATATCCAGTATACAACATATGAAAGTGAACATGTATGCATGATTTCCATAAAACCTCTGCATTGACTTTCTTTCAATCTCAATGCAAAAGCTCATATGTACCAACAAGGAAAATCATGTATGCGGTGCACAATAAATATCATGCTTATTATCTAACAAACATGTCAGCATCATATCTCTGACAGTATTTCTTATCAGTTAGATTCTCCTCTCTTCTCTCCTCCAGACGGCAGCAGTGACGGGCACCCTCCCACACCCGGGGCACAAAACACTCCGGAAGTGAGAACGCTGCCACCCAACAGCCGATATCACACCTCATTGGAGTCCAGTTATCCACCAGACCTTCACAAACCATCACGCCAGGAGGAGACTGCGCGTGGCCGAGACAGGGACAGGAACAGGGACAGGGCTGGGGCAGATCAGATGGACTACCAAGGCCAGCAATTTAACTCCCACCATCATCACACCTGGAATAACAATCACAGTCAAAGTACCCCCAGACAACCGTCTCCAGAGGACAGTAACAGCAGTAGCAGTGGCAACAAGAAGAGCCGAGGCCGCAAAGTCAAGAAGTCTGAGTCGGAGAGTGGCATCTCTAAACTCCTAAAGACTCTGAGGAAAGACAGCTCAGGGAAGAAGGCTGCAGCTATGGAGAAACTGAGGGGGCGAGAGCTCTCAAGCAGCAGTTCTACTTTGGACGGGAGGTTTCGACAGCAGCGCCGCGGCTCCCTTGATCGCTCACCAACCCGGAAGCGTGCCTCCTCTCCTGACCGTCGGCGGGCCAAGTCAATGGACCGCAGGGCAGAGCGAGCGCATCGGGACCGTACACCTGAGAGGGAGTGTGATGACGGAGGTTTCCTCGCTGTCACTCCTGAGCGCAAGTTCTACGAGCGGAGGCTCTTCAAGGACTCTGTAATGGCTGGGCGAGTGAGGGAGGTCACAACACCTGAGCGCACCAACAACAACGGGGATTCCTTGTCTTTTTCCAGGGGCCGTACATATGACAGAGCCACAAAGAACGGCAACCTCCTGAGAGACTCTTCCTCAGAGAGGAAGGAGGAGAGATACCGGATGAACGGGACACCTGAGAGACGATACAGAGTGGAGCGGGACTCTTCCCCTGACAGCACCTACAGCCGGGAGGAGCTGAACTATGCAGCAGCACCCAGACTGAAGGACTACTATAGCATGATGAAGAACAACGCCGCACACAACAATGCTGCATACAATAACACAGGCCATAATAATAATGCAGTAGGCCACAGCCCAAACCAGCTCCCTGAGCCCAAGAGGAGGCTATACAAAGAAAGCCCCAAAGACCTCAGCATTTAGAGCAGAGCAGAGATCTGCCTCGCCACTCTCTCCTCTATCTGTGCAAAATATGTACCATACACTGGAAATGGACTTCACAGGATACTAACTCTTGTGCTTTATTTGGTCGACTGGTTTATTGATTCATTGGTTGATTGAATTGACTTAACTACTTGTGATCCCATGCAGAGATTCATAAAACAGCAAGAGTACAATCCTATCAGTTCATACTGGTTGTTTTGTCATTGTTATAGTTATTTTGAACATAACAGAAGTTGTTGTACTATAGTAAAGGTATTGTATGTGCCTGCATATGAAATCAGTGATATTGCTTTTTGTAGGCATTGCTGAATCTAAATAGTTGTTCCCTCAGAGGTCTAAAACATGCTTCCAGTTGTGGTAATTTCTAACTTCTAAGCTTGTTTTTTCACCTTGTCTTTAGATGTCTTTTCCATTCCAGGATTGCTTTACTGATCAAACTATAGCACAAGACACTGATGGTTCACAAGAACTGTGAAAATGACACATATGTTGGACTTGAGGCAAAAATCTAAATTTAAGATCTGATGGTAAAACTAGAATGATAATTATAAATATAATATATGACTTTTTGCATTTGCTCATTATTTATTATTAATTTGGCACATATCTTGAGTAAGAGTCATTACAACGTTTAAGGACAAAGGTAGAGGTGCACACTGAACCTGGGAACGCATGTTGAACACTTATGTTGCATCTTTGAAATGTGTGGCAGCTCACAGTCCTTTGCCGAAATACAGTCATGCTCCTCAAGTTATGAAAAGGAATCAGCCAAATAATGTGAAAATTGGCAGTGGTTATTATTTTCCTCCCTTGTACTTGGAACTATAAAAATAACTTGAAGACTATTTGTTTCTCAGTTACATGTAGCAGGAAAGAAACTCAACTCAGAAACTCACTTTCAACTCTAGGCAAGATGCTTCTGAGTAGAGTCCTGTTATGGGCACATTAGACAAATCCAAGTTTGTTGCTCTTTAGAATTTCAATTTAATACGTCAGCTGAGTCTGCGTTGTGCCAGAATACCAGCTCCAAGCTGCCATAAAGTAAGTTTTTGTCTAATATGCCAAAAAGAAGTTTAGTTCATCCAAAATAAAAATGTAAATTAACCCTGTGCAAGATACACGTGTAAATGAAAGTGTAACCACCTTACCCAAACGATCTATGTGAGAGTAATCGACAAGGAAAACGCACAGTTCTCCACAGTATGCTTGCCCTGTCCTCATGTTAATGACAGCCACATTTGCGCACCGACCACCTCCTGGGTCTTGACACAGTAATCTTATGTGATTTGCCGTGTCGGTAACGTGGAGAGTCCCGGCACAGGAGATGACCAATCTGCCATGCTGAGCCATGCTGTCACACCACTGGAGTCTGACTGCTGCTTTATAATGTGTTTTTGTGTGTATTCTGTTTTATGTTTCATTGAAGAGCTAAAAATATATTGGATAAACCACAACACATGCATTGTTTGATCACTGTTGTCGCCATGGTACTGTATTAAACAAAAAAAAGAAAAAAAGAAACACATTTACGAAACCTGTTGGCCATCAGCTGTAAAGAATTTTTCCAATGTAACTATTAGGAACCTGTCGAGGAATAAAAATGTTGCCTTTTTCTTGTACAAAAGAGAAATTTATGAAAAACCTCATCAGTGAGGAATGTGATATTGTGTTTATATCGCTGAAATGGACCTGATGATTTATGAAAAATATGTTCATTTACTCTGGATCAGGTATGTAAAGACATTTTAATGAAAGACTGTATTTGGTCAATCAGAAGCTGTTTGATGGTTTGAATCTTTCTTGATGGTTAGCCTGCCTTTGTATTATAAAGCACTTGTATGCAGTCTGTGTTCTTCAAGCATTATTTCTTGCAATGTGCTCCGGACATAATGCTGTCTCTGTGTTGATAAAAGCAGTACATGTATATGGGCCAATCTTTTTTATAAAACTATGCATATATAAATATTACATTGTTCATAGCTTTATTTGACCCATGAAGCTATACATAACATTAGTATAAGTACAAGTAGATGTGGACTTATCCAGCTTCTTTCCTTGAGATGGATTACAATGTATATGTAGCTATCAAAAGAAGTCTGTGAATGCTATTTTTATTATCAAATAAAGTTTTCCATACAAATTCAAAGAGATTTCATATTTCTGCATCGCTGCACACCGTTTTTAGTAATATCTCAATCAAACCTTTTTTTCGCTTTCATTTTGCTTTTTTGTCAGCATTATGCTAAGATAGAAACTTACATTGAAGAGTAGCAGAAGGAGTTTTTGTACACTGATCAGTGGCTGTAAAAACTTCCAAAATGGACAAAAGTAACAGGGAAGCAGCAATAAAAATGCCAGTGAAGGTCATCAACTGTACTGGCCTTTTAGAATGAAATGTAAGACATTAATTCCTATATTCTTGTCATTTAAATAGTTTTTTCATGTCATTTAGTAAAAAGTCAGTAATCAGTGGGCTGACCCCTGAAAGGGCTGACAGATGTATGTTATTTATGTTTTTTTATCAGTATCACTGGGCCTACCTAAATACTAATCATTCTGTTTGCTTTTTTGGAGTTAAGTCAACATTAATTATGAGACACATTTCTGCTTTAGTGCTAAAGTAAATGCTCCAAGTTTTCCCCTTTACTTTTTCCCCCATAAAGATGACATTTGACGACCACTCCCCCCATTTTTAATGATGAGTTTTGACACCTCTGTAATTTCACTAAAGCTATGATTTGATGACCATTAGAACAGGTTTTTTTTTAAATGTAACAGAGACTGTAGATAGGTGGTCCATAATAGGCCAACCAATAAGATTAAATGATAAATGTTCTTTAAATTTGTTTATTTATTTATTTTTTTTAATTTATTCATTTATTTATTTATTGTAAATTAAAAACATGTAAAATTATAATAATACATTTTCACAGTTTTTTCCTGAAGTTTGCCGAAGTAGTGATGATTGTAGCCACTGGAAAAAAAAACAAAGAAAAAACACACACCAGAGAAAAACAAAACGTTCCATGGGTAGCCCTAGTAATGTATATGCGGGTTGTTCCTAAAATGCGTCCAAGGGAGAAAGAATTAAACCCTCATCTGGAGCTTTAATTCTCAATGTCTGATATCTACATTTAAAAATCCATGTTTGCCATAGCTAAGGTCATTATAGAAGAGATCTAGCAGTGTTTATTCTTCTCCAACTTGAAAAAGTGCATAACCATGAACTGAGGAGGAGGAGGAGTAACATCGTTAAAAGAGTTTGTCATATGCCAATGTACCTGTCTTGTGCAATTCATTGTATAGTGTGAGCAGTACAAAGTGAACTATTCAAACTGATTATTCTGCTCCTTGAGTGGCTGCTTCCATATAGTTAGTATATTAGTATGTTAGTATGGGATGTAACAAATTACAATCTTTTTCATTTCAGTAACCTTGGCATTAAGGTGTCTCATAAAAATGATTTGTGCTATTCACTAAATCTTCAGGTAAGTCTAGTTTAACCTTTAATTAATGCGATTAATATTTGTCGTCAGGTAAAGTTGTATTGTGTCATTTCCATAATCATCCCTGATAACTAATATAATAATCCCTTAGCTCGGTCAAGTTTTAAATCCAAGGTGACCTTAGCTTGAGTTCAGATTACAGTATCCAAGCAGCACTCTAACAGAATCTTCTCAGTAGTTCTTTTCAGTTCAACTGATAGTTTAGCTCTCTTTTCAAAGGAGCTAAACTAGTCCATTTGAATGGAGAAGAACTACTGAGAAAAACTACTGAGAAGAATGATGACCTAGCCAAATGAGAACCTACACAGACACTTCAAAGGAATGTTTTAGTAGTATTCTCTAAGTGTCTCAAAGGTATTCTCTAAGGTATTTAAAATATTTGCACCAGTAATAATAGAGCAGCAGGCTCCAAAATAAAGGTCTTAAAGTAATAATTGACTCAAGACATGAATGCATTCTGAATAGGTCATTCACATTTATTGATTTGATTAAATATACTACATACATTTGTACTTTGCCACCCCAAAAGTAAAACATGAACAGGATTTATCATTTGCAAAGTGCATTTTATTTTACGTTGCCTTGATTACATGCCTCTACATTCAAAAATAAGCCAGTAACATATAGGATCCAACTGTAAAAGAATATCATTTTTCCCTTTCCTCTCAGGAAAAAAAAATCTCATTGATTGTTAAGTTGGATATTCTGTACATACAGGAACAACTCTGTTATGGGCTGACCTTTCCTGCAACTGTCTTTGGGTTGAACCAACTCGTTTGTAGAAATACGAAAAGGAAGTTATTTCTGTAGACATTTGCCTTCAGTCGTTTCCCGGGGGAGCAGAAGTCTTCTTCTTGGATAGTGGATCATGATGGAGCCTCTGTTGATGGCCTGTTTATGCTGGAGACACAGAGCTGGAGGAGGTGGAGGAGGCCTCTGTCTTGGAGGCAGTAGTGGATGCTCCTTCCTCCTCTTCGAAGGGGTTCTTCCCGCAGCACAAGGTGGTGATCATGCAGTGGCGGAACTGCTTGTTCATGCAGATGTAGATCATTGGGTTGTAGATGGAAGAGCTCTTGGCAAAGAAGGCTGGGAGGGTCATGAAGACTGGTCCAAACTCAGAGCCCTGATGTGTGAAGATCCACCAGGCCACACTGGCATAGGGCAACCAACATACCAGGAAGGCAATGACCATCAGAACGACCATGCGAGTGACTTCCCTCTCAGCCCTCTGGGTGGTCTCAGACTCCTGCTGGGCAGCAGCAGCCTCTTTGACAGCGCAGAGCAGACGGCCATAGCAGAAGAACACCACAGTCAATGGGATCATGAAGTGGCAGATGAACATGTAGATGACAAAGGACTCGTTATTGAAACCTTCAGCGCGTGTATAGTAGTCAACTCCGCATGAGCACTGCATGCCCTCGGGGATGTAACGGGACCAGCCAACAAGAGGGGGTACGGCGCAAGCTGAGGCCATGATCCAAGTGAAGGCCAAGCCCATAATAGCGTGATTCTCACCAAAGCGGAAGTTGCTGATGGGCTTGCAGACAACCACCCACCTTTCAATAGCCAGAACAACCAGTGACCAGAGGGCAATCTCACCGCCGAGGGTAGCAAAGAATCCTTCCAGATTGCAGCCAAGGCGTCCTAGGACAAAGTAGCCATGCATAGAGGTGTACATTGTTGTGGTGAATCCTCCAAACACCATGAAGAGGTCAGCCACCGCAAGGTTCAGCAGGATGTAGTTTAGAGGGGTCCGCAGCTTCTTGTGTTCGAGGGTGACATACAGAGTAAGGAAGTTGATGGGGAAGCCGACGAGGATGAGGAAAAACATGTAGGCACCCAAAGCAGCATAAGCTGCTGGGCTAACAAGGTAGTACTGAGGGTATTCATAAGGACTCCGGACAATGCCGGTGGTGTTTACCATGGGGACATAAAAAAAAGGTCCCTCTGTGCCATTCATGGTTGCGGCTTGCGGTTGCGATCAGCCCTTCTGTGTTGGTTCTTCTGGCTGTTCAAGAGAGTGATGGAGAGGGTCTTTGCTACAAAGAGACTCAGGTGGCCACGCTTGGGCTTTTAAAGGCACACCTTGGATTATCAGTTTCCAAATCCGTCAGCACAAAGTGATTTAGGCCACAGTTAATATCTAATCCAGCCACCACTGCAACATAACTGACCACTCATCAAGATATTAAGGTTACACCTGCTCCTACCTATCATGGAAAGGTGTGATAAGCATTCGTTTCTGTCTAATATATATATGCAGTATGGAAAATATTATCTTTTTCTCACAACTTTTCTTCACTTTATCATAACAAACCTGACAGACACTTTTCAGCTCAACTGTGTATTCCTAAATTTGTGGGTTACAATCAGACTTGTCAATCAGTTTGCATAAAGCCAAGAGGTAGTATTTAGTGTGACCTCCCTTTGGACATTTCTTTAACCATTTTTTCCCAGGCAAAATATAATTTATTGCTTACATGTTCTGATGTTTTATACTAAGTTTCATTCAACACATGATCAGATGTTTCTAATTGTGTGTGCTACTGGTCATGGGGGTCAGAGATAATTGTTACTTTAACCTTTAGAACACATTTAATTCAGTTTTTTAGTGTCTCTGGAGGCTGTGCACTTTTCCTGTATTTTCATGTTGTACCTGAAAGAAAGACACTGCCTCATAAATAGTTTAGTTTATTAGTTTATTTTGAGCTTATGCACCCTATGTACAATACTAATTACATTTACATGTACAATATTTAATACTGTTCATATACATCTCATTATT
>JAPTGZ010000026.1:16293327-16304868 GCA_029814645.1 Fowleria isostigma | reverse complement strand
TTTTTTTTTTTTTAATTAAAAATAAATAAATAAAAAAAAAAAAAAAAAAAAAAGAATTTAAAAATAATAAAAAATAATACAGAAAATAAAAATAAGAAATTTAAGAAAGAAAGGAAGAAAGAACAAATATTTTTAAAATTAAGAAAAAATAACAAAAAATTATTATTGTCATGGGTTGTCAAATCACATCTTAAGTGATATAACAGTTGTAAATGTATATATTGTAACACTTTTATATTGAGAATGTATCCCAGGAAGAAGTTTGTATTTTGGTAGAGACTAATGGGGAGCCTTAAAAAAGAAAATGTAAAAATAATAGAGGTGTCAAAACTCATCATACAGGTAAAGGGAGGGGGGGCTGTCAAATGTCGTCTTTATGGGGGAAAGAGTTAACACAAAACTGTTCCTTTACAATCTTTCCAACAAACTGTGACTTTCCTGGTTCATTAAGTCATCTTTTAAATGGACAAGCCTCCTGTGTAAATGGCAGCACAAATAATAATAATTCCTCTCTTTAGTGGTTGCCATTTATATTTTTTCCAAAATTCTCATGGGGCACAGCAGAAGGGGTGGGACCTTAAGTCACTATTTAACATTAATCTTAAAGGATAAGGCAAGGACAATAACAGATTGCAAATTAAGATATGCATTTATAGGAACAGTTTGGAGACAAGATGTCTCTACATTGTGCTTTAAGTGTAGGTGATTGTATTCTTTGATGTTTTATTTGAAACAAAAAATATGAAAAATGGGTGTGAACTTCACCTGTTCTTCTGCTTCTGGGGCTTTCCAAATACTGTCTAACTGCTAACAAACAAAAAACAAAACAAAACAAAAAAAATGAACTGTATAATGTTATAGGATTTTGTGCCATTAATAGAATATATAATATACCCCTGGACTTTCTGACCTGCCTCATGCACTACAAAACCACAGCTTTCAAAAGAATATGGAAACCATTTCTATGTCAATGTAAACATTTCTGCAACAATAACAAGAACATTCCTATAAAAAACTGTCTACTTTTTCTTTACTTAGCTCCTGATGTTATGCAATTCATATTGTTTAATGTGCTTTTCATGTGCCTGTTTAATGTGCTGAATAATTAAAAAATATTGAACCCATAAAAATAAAATCACTTTTTAAAACCTGATGTGTCATTGCTGCCACACCCTGTGCATATCCAGTTTGGATGGATGTGACACTTTCAGTCTTTGTGCAATTGGAAAAATTCCATTAGTTTCTGAAACCTGAGACATTGCGCTTTATAGATTTTATTGGGTTATTACGGTAATTTTATTCATGTCTGTACTAGAAGCTGGAGAAGAAGCCATTTTATCAGTATTGTAACACACAGTAAATTATAAATGATTGCTAGATTTTTAAATATCTAGAAAAAAATGATCTGGAAAAAAAGGCAAATGGACTCATTCACATCATATTTTCTAATCTTTTAGTTAGTCAAATAAGAAAAAAGTCCCCATCCAACTGTCAGGTGTCCTGTTTGTCATTTCTGTGCTTATGCTTAATGAGATGTTTTTGGTTTTTTTTTATATATACATATATATAAATATATGTGTATGTATATCTTTTTTTTTTTCATCTTAATGATCCTCGTGTTTTTCCTTTTTCTTCCTCTTTAATTGGCCGGTACACATCCTGTAACCCCCTGTGACTGTTGTGTTCTTGTATGTTTGGAGCGGACCGTTTTGAAATTTCATTGCTCTGTTGCTTTGTAACATGTGCAATGACAATAAAGCCTCATTCATTCATTCAAGTCCAGGTGGACCATTTTAAGCTTAGGGTTTAAAGGGTTAATCTTAATTATCATTTAGCATAAAGTCAGTCAATTTGGACCTCTGAGTCAGTCCACTGAGGCTTTGAGTGTTGAAAATTCTTCTCACTTGGAGTTCAAGTATCAGATATTCAGGTCTGTGAATGTTAATAGTCGCTACATTGCAGTATCATTAACATCTTGCCCTTTGCAAATGAAACTTTGACTATGTTCAAACAGTCACAGTAGCTGACTTCAGCTTTTTTTCCCATTTGGAGATGACTGTGGAGGACAAATGAGTGGGCAGAGTGTGATGCTCTCTCACTCAGCCCACAGGAACTCTCTTGCTGAGTGACCGGTAGAGAGGAGGGAACACTGTGACCAGGACATGGCACTTTCCACACCACCAGCTCCCACATGCAGTACATTTCACACTGATGATTGTACTTCATCAGACCCATAAGAACAAAAATAACATCAATCGGTGTCAAGGATCTTAGATGTTATTTGGCCTCAGGGCTGCAGTTAATGATTTTTGTCAGAAACAGCTTCTAGAATCAGTCTTTTTAAACAGTGTTTTTGATTTTCAGGCTCATAAAACAACAATAAAAAATACCAGCCACTTGATTTGTTCAGCACCAAAGGAACATTTTCTGCTGAAGAACCAAACAATGGTTGAAACCTATCTAAAAAAGAGATTAAATATTCATCTCATCTATCACGTTGACTGAGCTAATGTATGTTCTATGTCTGCTTCTATATAAATAAGGAGCTGCTTGTTTAGTACTACATCAGTTTGCTGAGGTGATAATGCAGTTTGCCTTTTCTGTCTCAGGTGAACCATTATCAGTTAATGAAAGTGTTGAAAAAAATGTACTGGGGAAAACCCAGAGGACTCAAATATACTTCATTAACAGTTACACTGAAGTGAGAAAAGTACCAAAATTAAGAATGAATTAGTTGTTTGATGATCAGATAATGTCTTGACAAATCACATCACCATGAATATGACATTTAGTGATTGTCTTTGCTTTACTCACTGTAAACACAATGGGTTGGGTTCAATATAATCAGACATTAACAAACAGCACAATAAAAATCCACAGATGATCAGTTAAATGGACTGCATGTGGCCCACCCCTCTACGAAACAGGCTCTTCTGTACTCGAAGCCGATAAACACAGGCGTAAACCACTCGTCAGACTGAATGTTTCTGTCACCTCAGTTGCTTACAGCTTGTTTACCAGCAGTGGGAGCTGTTAACCTTCTGTATACTACATGACAAAGATGTTCACATTCCACATTATTATTATTCTACAAGATTAGACTGAAGCAATATTTGCTTGTAGTTGCTGATTTATTGTTACCATTCTGGGCCAGCCAGGTCTGAGGCTGCTTTTCTTTAATACATTATGCACATTATTAGTAACAACTTCTTATGCATCTCATGGTGCTGTTTTTCACCACAAAATCTATGTCTTTTCCACCTTCACTACTATTACTGTGTGGAGGCGACGTGTCACTCCACTCCACACCAGCCCATAATGTATGTCGGATAGACCTCTCACACCCTCCCATCTTGTCAACAAAGACTGCTATTTGTCAGGAACAGCATCTGGACCAATTCAGTCACCCTAAAGTGCAGAAAAGATGAGGTCAGAGGTGTTTAAACAGCTTCATTCACTAGAGCCCTGTAGGAAATCAGGTCACACAGCGTCAACACCAGCTATTACACCTGAAACTATCAGGGGAGGGAGAAATTGTCAGTTGGGTTTGTCAGTCAGATAAGAGGGACTTGAGATTGGTCTTGTGTTATGTGTAGCCTGGTGCAAAATCAAACACGAAACGGCTCAAATATGTGTTTTTTACTTGAAAATGGTACTGGTACTCATACACCAACACATTAACTAATATTCCTTTAAAACAAAAAACAGGCTTATAATGAAGAGAGACCCTTCAGCAAGATAATTGGGAGCTTGCTGTAGTCTTGTCAGGAGGAGTCTTTCCTCTTCATTGTCTCTTTATGGAAGTCTTTCAAGTTCACACACAAACACATAACATTCTGTCTATGGTGACGTTTCTATGACTCCTTCTTACTGCCCATTGTTCATGTTTGACAACTGCAAAGAAATTAGCAGTCTTTGGCATGATTCATCATCTTTTCAATCGACTGGTTGCTAAGGTGATGAATTCACTGTGTATGTGCAGTGTGCAGAAATCCTGTGGAGTGTGTAGAGAGCAATGTCCTTAGTTTGACACACAAAAACACACACATGCTGACTGCGTGGCAAGTGGCCGGGTCCAACCTCACCTGGTTTACATATTTTAGGGTTTACAGAGAGAAGCCCCAGATGCTACTTGCTAAATCCCTCACTGCGCACACAAATGTCACCCTCATCAACAGAAACATCCAGACACACACACACACACACATACACATACACACACGACACCTCCCACGCACTCATCTGTACACGATCACACAACAACCGCTTCAAAGCTACACATATTCATCAGGCTTCTCTAAACTCCTTTTATCATATCTCATCACTCATATGCTAAACAGCCACACAGATTTTCTGTTGTAAACTAAAGCCTGACAATCAGGAAGATAAACACCTGGGTCAGATGTGAGCCCAGTGTAATGGCTGTATTTGTACAGTTAGTTCTGTACCAAACATTACTATGGCAACTTTCCTGTATGTCAGCCTGAATCTCTCTGAGGTGATGAGCACATGTACCCAGGTAGCCAACATGGCATTAGCTAACAGGACCTAAATTGAGTGTGCCTCATTAGTGTGCTCCTGCCAAACCAGTGATAAATGATTCACCAAAATCTAGCCAAGTCTGCCTATAACTACTCCAAAAGTTCCAACTGGAGCTGCTCTCAGCTGAAATCATCCAGTCTACACCAAAAAATCTGAAACCAATCGACACATAAATATCCAAATAAACATCCTACAGCACAAGCAATTTGTCCACATCATAACAAGGAATAAACATCATGGTGGTCCTCTACCTTTCCTCCGCGGCTGTATAAAATATGCCACTCCATGAACAACTTGCTTTGGCTTCACCTGTGTGTTCATGTACTTTTTTTTTTTTTTTTTTAAGTTTAAGCCTGTTTAAGCCTTGAAGGTCTGGCAACTTCTGGCAACTTCTGCGTTTATCATCATTTACAATAATATGTAGCCTCTGCATTTTGTATTTTTCACAAAAAATCTGGTACATTCCTATATTTAATCTCCTGACTATGTAGATGTTCATAAAAGTATTACATCAAAAGAGAAAAAGCTAAATAAAAAGTGTCTTTCAGGAAATTAAATCATTAATTGAACATTAAAACTAGTGTCTACCACCACTGCCTTTTATCACACTACATGGGTGATATTAGTGAATTAACAATGCAGAAGATGAGGGTGTCTCCACTTTCATCACACAGCCTCTGAACGTCCACGTGGGTCATATCTGATCATAGGTGTCAAAAGTATTCCTATTCATTCCTCAGATAGAAGTATAGATATTAGGGTTTAAAAAGACTTCTGTAGAAGTATTAACTCTTTATTGAAGTAAAAGTATAAAAGTATTGGTTTCAAAACTACTTAAAGTATAAAAGTACATTTAAGGAGGAAAAAATGCCATTAGGACAAAAGCTTAGGCTGTGCTACAGGGGCCTATAGTGCACTATCCCACCTCCCAAAAAACATTTTTCTGAAGGCCATAATTACTATAATGTTATATTAAAATGTTAATGTTGAAAAATGTAGGATACACCAGAATACAAGTTTCAGCTCATATATGCCCATTGAAAATGAAGGCATTTTAGTCCAACACAAATGTATTAAAGAATCATATATGTGTCTTACTGAGCATTAACATGTGTTTCATGGAGCAAAACATATGATGACTAGTTGAATATAACTTTTGGAATGGTGCTAAAAGTCAGGTGTGATGGATCACATACAAACCAACAGGGCATCTGAATGGTGCATGTTTATATTTCTCATCCAACCACAATTATATTCACCCTATTTGGATGGCATGATTCATCTGGATAGTTTTTTTTTTATTATTATTTGAATTATAATAAGCCTGAATTAAAATAAACCAAAATGAAACAGGGATAACGAGACTATTTTTTAAAATGCAAGGAATAGAAAGTACAGATAATTGCATGAAAATGTAAGAATCACAAGTAAAAAGTTGGCTAAAAACTAATTACTCTGGTAAAGTGTAGATAACCAAAATTTCTACTTAAGTAATGTAACAAAGTATTTGTACTTTGTTACTTGACACCTCTGTATCTGACGCTGCCTAAAAAGATGATGAACTGCATTTTAGCCAAATTATTAACATGTATTGATAGAATTAATGGTTGAAAACTTTTAAACATTTCAGATCAGCTGTGTAGGTCTTTAAGGATTATTTAATGAGTTTGTCATCTTAGTAAGGTGACCCTGCAGATGCATCACATGTAAATCATTTTATGTCAGTTGCTTTCAGTATACATGTATTTTTTGGAAGGTGCTGTTTTTCCTCTTTGTGTTGAGCTATTAAATATGCTGCTGATACTTTTTTTTTTTAATCCATTCTCAGCAATAGAAACGCAGAAGAAAAATTTAAGAACCTGTTTTGTGTGTTAATTTCACACATTGTAAGTCAAAAGAAGTGATGGTTTTATCAAGTGGACATGAATAATCTTCTCTTCCTTATCTGTGTGTACACTTTAATATTTATTATATCTGTGCATGTCCCACATGAATGGAACAGTACTCTTTTATGCCACTGTACGAGTAATCTACATGATTATCTTGCATTTAGGGCCAAAATTTTGTTAATGCGTGACTGTAAAAGCAACTCAGTAGATTAGTTTTGGTGAACCAGCATGTTTTCTACATTCTAAAGGTATTAATCACTGGGATCCTAATGTGGCGTGAACAGTGGAAAGATGAAAACATATACAGACGACATGCATCAGCAGAGCAGCCTCCCAGGATCTGTCAAGAGCAACTCCAATTTAGAGGAAGTGAAGAGGAGATGGGGTTTCAAACCTGAGAAAGAATTAACACAATTTCCAATTTAGGCTTTCATTTTCTTAATGAGTGGGAGGGGCTAATGCAGCCTCACAGACAGATCAGCAGATGATGGATGGGATTCCTAAGGGGTCTGACTGAGAAAAGGCTACATGCACTTTGAAGCCCATCTGGTACAACCTGATTTAACTCCTCCAGGGGACACATTACATTAAGGTGACTTTTCCAGGAGAGTTTGAAGGAAGTGTTTTTCTGTTGGAATGTGTGAAAATGATTTTAATGTTAATAAATAAATATCAGAGTCCAGAAAATGACCAAACCTTATTTTCTCATTTTTGTGTTTTACTAACTCACTGTTCCACCATATTCCTCGAGGCTAAAAACAGTTGACAGCTGAGGAACTGGGAGCTGAATGAAGTCAGATAGATAGCTGCATTTCCCTGCAAAACCAGCAGGACCAGAGAGCCCAAGGTCTGTTTATTGAAAATGCATGAATGTCTGATGAGTGGCTTAGCAACTGGCCTACAGGGACACTGGCAAGGAGTCAGAGCAATTCATTTACCTCCAAAACCCCAAATAAACTGAATGACTATGCAATATGTCGGAGCTGGTATAACACATTCAAGTTAAGCTCATTCAGTGCAATAACTTACAATAGAAATATCAATTCAACTAGGTTAAGAACTAGCAATTCATTACATGATACTTTGCAAACACAAACACCATAGCAGCATGTTGGTAATCAGTTGCACAGACAGACAGACAGACAGACGCGTCAATTACTCCAGTTTTCACTATGGGTAATGTACACAGCAGCCATCTTGAAGTGAACTGCCATTTTTGTGACCAACCTCTTATTTTAAATGGAGAACATGACCCAGTTGACCAAAGTAAAAGGGTGCAAAAAGACAGTTCTGTGTCTAAGTTCTTTTCAGGAGAGTAAATAGGCAGGTATTCACTTGTCGGATAAAGTAAGAATTTATTCCCGATAATGGCTGGTATTTCAAACATAACGCATCACTTGCTCTTTTGCTGAAATGATGAAGTCATCATGACTATTGTTAAAATTTATTATTAATTCATTACTTATCAACTACTACATCAGTTGAAAGAAAACTAATCATGCAGATAATGACTCACTAAAAATAACACATACTGATTTGGTGACATGGAACAAGTTTAACAAAATGTTTTAGCAAAACAACTAATTTTAGTGTTTACATATTTAACAGATACAGACTGGCATTACTATGCATCTTGAGTTTTCAAATTCAATATTTTCTCTGCACTTTTGAATGCTTCAGTTATTAACTTAGTCTATTTCCGAACCGCATAGAGCAATGGTTTAGGTTGAGTTAATGAGCTGGAAACGGGGCTGATGAGAGATAAAAGCTTAAACCAAAACAGTAAAGCTTTGGCAGGAAAGCCAAAAACAATCTACTGAAAGATATTAAAAGACCACAGAGCTAAGGGTGAATTCTCTGTGGGTAAATATGACTGCAAGCAAACTCTCTAAGCATAATCATTTGGGCATTTTTTAAAAAAGATATATAATGATTGATTAGCAAAACTATAAGCCTTTTACATCCTTTTTCAACACATAATTTTACAAGAGTTAATTTATGTGTAGTTTAGGGATGATGTTTGGGAGCGTTTTGGTTTTCTTTAAGCGTTTTTCTGATATTAAGTAATTAACCCATAAAGGCCCAAACAACCATCAGAATAAATGGTGATAAATTAGTTAACCCATAAAGACCCAGTACTAATTTTGTGTCAGTTCCAAAATGAAAACTTCTCTAACTTAACCTTTTTTAATCCATAAAGACGCAAACATCCACCGTCTATCAAAATCATCTACTGATATAAACTGTTTAATACATGTAAATAATTGGTGTAAAGGGCAGTTATTCATTGTTTCCCGGTCATCAGATCTGACCCATTTGGATGTTCAGAGGCTCCATGGTTACCATGGAAACACCATCATCCTCTACAACATTGATTCACCAGTAAGTGACAGTGGATGGACATGTTGGGTTTATGTTCAGTTAATAATAGATTTTGCTGAATAAGTCACTTTTTCTTCAGTTTTCTCTGTTTTTGATACAATAATCCTCAATTATACCCTAAACTTTTAAGAATATCTACATGATTAGTAAATTAAATGTTGGAAAATACCTGATTTTCAAGGAAAAAACATAAAATACAGAATATTACAAGAAATGATGGAAAACCACTTACAGACACTTAAAAATAGAGAACATTTCATTTGGGAACTGACACAAAATCAACACTGGGTCTTTTTGGGTTAATATAAAGGATTTAATACAGTAATACAATCAATGAAAATGATAAGGGGCTGCCCTGTTTCACTCCTGGAGCTGTTAATATTTACCCATTCTCTCTGGCCCTTATTCTGGTTTCCTATTAATCATACATACCCTGGAGTTTCTTGTGTTGTGCATTATGTACAGGCCATATCGCTGATATTTGCCTGTGCTGAGCTCTTTCACCCTCTGCATTTTCTGCCGCTCAAGTGCTGAAGGTACCATCCCTTTATCCATCAAACATCACCACCAAACACCAGCCATGGAGCTATTTGTTGCTATAAATGGTCTGGTCTCCATTGACGTAAGACTATATGAATTATTTATTGTCTATGTTGACAGCGGACACAGCCAACTATAAGAAATCAAATACGAAAATAAAATAGATGTTTCTGTTTACTTAACCCGTCAGTAGTTGTTTGGACAAAAATATGTGATCAGAAAAAGAGGTGTTAATCCTGCCTTAGCCACATGACAGATAAACATTCCCAAATGTTTCCACCAGACAATAAAAAAAAGGCTGCAGATGCACACGTACATGTGCTTCAATTACAATGCCAGCTTTTGGAGATGCTGATCATTTCTAACAAGGATGGATGTGGTTTTCATTTTTAACTCCTCTATGTCTGCTGTCTGAAGGAAAATGTGCTTCACAGAATGCCTCGTGTTTATGTGTGGTGGATGATCAAAACTGGAGCAGATGAATATTTATTGTGTACATGGGAGCGTCTGTGTATCTGTGTGCTTATGTATGCGAATTGAAAGCCAATCAGTCATAAAAGAAAGCTGCACAGCATCTTGTTGTGTTATGTTCATCATGATTATGAACAACTGCTGTTAAAAGGTTTACGCAGCTACTTTACAAAAAAAACACATAAAGTAATGCACTGTACACATGAATCTCTCACCGTCTCAAATGTAAAAACACCTATTTGACCTCTTAACAATGCTATCTCATATATTATCTCTTAAATGGCGCTGCTAAAAATACAACAGGCCCTGCAAGCCTTGAAATGAAATAACCCAAATGCTAACCTGACCATATAGCACTTAGTTGCGTAAGTGTTCATACTTTCATACAGAGTGGTTAAGTACTGCTGTCCTTCACTCTTATGTCCTCTCTTTGCTTCACTTGTTTGTGATTCTGCAGCAGCACAGTAAAATCTTTGTATTTTTAGATCTATTTGTTTCTTGTCTGAGAAGATGGGTCCACACCTCTTCAAAAAGCTGCACTCATCTAGGAGACAGAGTTCCTCACTGTCTCGAAAGATGACAGTGAATGTGTCTCAGATCAGGGTCAAACAGTTGTGCTCATGTCTGCGGAGCTTTATGGCCTTACTGAACACAAGTCTGCCAGTTTACACTCAGTCATGATTCATCCTGGTTTTATCTGGGTTCTATCTAGCCTCCAACTACAAACACCAGCTTTCTATGCCATATTCACTGACTAAAGCTCTATAGTTTATCATGTTTTGACAAATATTTCTATCAGAAAAGACAGAAAATTGAGTTTGATTAGATTGTGTGGCCCGAAAGGGTTTGGCAGAAGACCACAGGCAAAGCAGCTATGATAAATCATGACATGCAAGAAAAAACAAAAAGCTCAGCATCTCAACATCCCGTTTAATCTGCCTTTTTGTATTAATTAACATCCTGCTGCCTGCGACATCCAAGACAGTTATTCATTTCTGTTCCAAATTTCAATAACAGCTCAAAAAACCACTCTTTACTGTCAGTTACAACACAAATGTAAACCCCTTCAATAACAACACAACAAACTGTGCACTTGTTGGAAATTAAAATGACAAATCACTTTGTGCTAAATATTTGTGTTTCATTTCACTGGATAGTCTAGGATGTCTCTGGAGTAAGCATGTTTTAGAGATGTATCTGAAAGGATTTGTCTCTGCTTAAGCCATTCCCTGTGGTGGCAGTCACCAGAATGTCAGTGATGGGATAGTTCTTTGACACTAACAAGCGCAAGACAAAACATTTACTTGGCTACATTAATGATGTTATGTTCTTTTAAACGGCACTAAATGGTGTTGATATGCGAGGAGTAGCTGCAATTGTACAAATATAAGAGGCAAAAACACGGCCCAAAAATGCACCTTTAAACCTGGCTGCCTTTTACAAATGCATCACTAGAACAGTGTAACAAGAAAGACACATTTAACCCTTGTGTGGCGTTTGGGTCTGTGGGACCCACTTTCATTTTTTATTAAAGAAAAATGATGAGTAATTATTTTTCTGAATTTTTTCCCTTTCATATCTTGATTAAATTACATTTTATTAAAAAAAAAAAAAAAAACTAACCAAAATTAAGAAGCACCTTACAGTGAAATCTGGAGAATTTGAGTTTACTTTGAGAAAAGTGGGTGCCTTAAGAAATTAAATCAAGATTAATGAA
>JAPTGZ010000026.1:16275185-16286676 GCA_029814645.1 Fowleria isostigma | reverse complement strand
TATGGACAATTTAGATTAACCAATGAACCTATCAGTGCATGTCTTTGGATGGTGGGAGGAAACTGGAGTACCCGGAGGAAACCCACGCAGACACGGGGAGAACATGATGTAAAATACAACTTAGAAAATTAAAAAAATATCCTGTACTATCTACAAAGACACAGAGTAATTTATTCATGAAAGACATATAAAAGAAAAAGTTGGAGTAGAAAATAATTAAATGATCAGGATGTAAAAATACAGCACAAAATATAATTTGTAATGAAAATAGTGTAACTGTAAACCATATATCAGTAAAAATAATAGAAGGTTCACACTTTGTTTGCAGAAATGCCTGGCAATGGTGTTCTTGTATGTATTCTATTTTTATATCAAAGTGCCTCAAACATGTGTTGTATTGTTGGGGTATTATATACTTATAATATTTGTGTGACCAGTGATTATTAATGGAAGTCTTTTTACAGTTTTGTTTTGTTTTGTTTGTATTTTCAAAAATGTGTTTTAATTATATACTTGTAGTTTAATGTTGAACTTGTAACTGTAAGTGTGAGCATGTTTGAAGATGTCAAAAATCCATCAAAAATATTCAGCATGAACTGAGTAAACTAAATGCTGAAATGTATAAAAAAAAAACAAAATATAGCTTTAAACATAGATTATTTATAATTTTTATTATTATTATTACTTTGCTGTGTTTGCATATCTGAAAACATTTTACTGTGGATTTTTTTGATTGCTGCTGAGGAGAAATATTCTTCACTTTCTCCAATCATCCAGCCATTTATTTGCTTGTTCCTTTAATAAACTCACTGGCTGATAAAATCAATTTGTATTAACGCCAGTCATGTTCTAATTACCAGAAAAATTAATCATTTCTTTTTTTTTAGATTTACTTTTGGCTGATTCTCACCTTTATTAGACAGTGGAGAGCAACAGGAAATGAAAGAAAAGAGAGCAGGGGGAATTGAACCTGATCCCCCTACTCCTATTCGACTCATTTCCTGTGAGTCAGTGCTCAGGGCATTAGTCCATGTGTCGTAAACACTTAAACACTACTATGGGGTCACCCTAATGTATGATGTTTTGGAAAAGCTACTGCATCTATTTTATCACATGATGATTGCTGCTTTGTGCTATTATAAGATGTAAAAATGAATAAAATACTATTAGTCCTCACTGGCCTAATCCGGTAAGACTATCAGAGTAATTATAATACTAAACAGTATTTGAAGTCAAATTATTTCATGTTTTTACCCAGTACAACTTTGTGTTATGTTTAAGTTAAATCTGTGTTTGTTGTGTTACATAACTAGGGCTTGTTTTGGGGGGTGTATATATATGTCAGACTTGTTCGTCACAGTGACAGTGAAGGATGAGAATCCTGCTTATCGCGCTGTAGACCTGGTTGTGTGATCATATCAAAGGCCAGGCAGGATGGCACACACTGTAATAGAGGCAACACATCACTGTCACCCTCATTATCTCCCCTCTCCATTGACCTCATCACCTCAATAACTCTGTTCACCCTGCTCACACAGAGGTCATTAGTCTATTAAAGTGTAAATAATTTTCTTACCTGACACCTGACTTTACTTACTAATCCCTGATAGCCCAATGTACAGGTGTGCAGGCAGTGCATTGATAAAAGGGTGGACACACTGATGTGCACGCGTGCAGACACACACACACACACACACACACACACACACACACACACACACACACACACACACACACACACACACACACAGGTGCATATACCACTTAAAAGAGGAAAAACTTTTAGGGTTGTGGCCTAACAGCTTTGTCATTCCCTGACAGTGCACAGTGATGCAGGAGATAAAACCCCTATGTGTCTTAGTCACAGTTCCCCAGAGCAAAGACATTCCCCTGTAGTACAGCAGGACACAGCTCTGCCCTGCTCTGAGCATTTAGCATCAGCATGCAGGTATCAGATGTGAGGATCCTCAAGGGAGCCACAAGTAAAGTGGGGAGGATGTGTGGGTGAAAGCATGATGAATACAGGCAGAGGGAGAAGTCCCATAGGGGCTATGTTTACCTGCAGACAGACACTGGTCATATATAATCTGAGAATCACATTTAAAGGTTCAGTGGGTTATTGTTAGTGGCATCCAGTGGTGAAGCTGCAGATTACTAAATAAATAACACCCTACACAACCTACAATGGAGTAAATAAACACAAAAGTCCACCATTAAAGACTGTGGGGTTTTTTGTGTCTTTAAAGCCTTTTTTAGTAAAGGAAGTGATAGTGCTGGTCCACAGCCAAAGACATTGAGTGATGATAATGCAGCTTAACCAGGGGTATGACGATACACTCAGCTCATGAGACAAGACGATACATAATATTGGGTTCACAAGAACAAAATGAGATTTCACATTTAAGCGAAAGTGAAACAAAACACTCGACATTGTTGTTAAGCTCAATTGCCTTTTCCATACCTCCTGAATTTTGGCAAACTTTCATTTTAGGGGGTAGGACATCTGCCTACCTGACAGGTAGACTGTTCACTTAACAAGAAATATTGTCACAATTTAATGTCGTCACACCCCTAAGCTTAACCCTTTATAGTTCACTCCTAAAAATACTCTGAAATTTAACATTTCAACCAGAGTGTGTTATCAAAGGACCTAACAAGACTTTATTAGCTTTGTCAAATTTTTCAAAATGTTTTATTGTCATGTAGAAAATCAAGGTCAGTGAAGTTACCTTTTCGATAATTTCCCATGAGTCACAAAAAAAAGTGCTGATTCAGACACCTGTCAACATACACACTATCACTTTGAGTATCATTATTTACATTATTACCATTACTTCATGGTACCTAACAAAGCAGGTACACTCACTGTTCATGCAGAGGTGGACCTTACAGCCCCTGAAGACCTAATTCGACCTGAGATTGTTAACTCACTGTCTTCACTGTCACTCATTGTATGGTAACACAAACAGAATTTTTTATTTGTAGGTGAGTATGCATCAATGGAAATATTATAAGGATTATGAAATTCAGTTGCTGAAATTATATCCTCATAAGTCTCCCTGAATATAAACCGATTCATGCTTATAACCTTCACATTGGCACTTACACTGATTAGCTATAACATTATTGGCAGGACAAATGGTCATAATATTGATTGTTTAATTACAATGGTACCTTTCACTGGGTTGGATATTTTAGGCAGCAAGTGAACACTGAGTCCTCGAAGCTAGTGTTGGAAGCATAAATATGAATAACATAAGGAATTGAGTGAATTTGACCAGGTCCATATTGTACTGGTGATGACTAGGACAGAGCATCTCCACAACTGCAGGTCTTGTTGGGTGTTCCTGTACTGTGGTGGTCAGTACCGACCAAAAATGGACATCCCAATCTCAGAACAATTGATCAACTGTAGGAGGTGTTGAATAAATAAATCTGATCCATGGTGGTCCACTTCTCTATTTCCAGGACTTCTGAAATCTTTATCTAACGTTTTGGTCCAGATCCCACTCAATTTCAGAGATCTGGTGGAGTCTAGGCCTCGGGTCAGAACTGTTTTTGTGAAAAGAGAGAGAGCCTACAAAATATTAAACAGGTGGTAACAATGTCCTGCTAATATAGATTATTTGAGGTTGTTGTTCTTTAGACCACTTTTAGTAGATCCCTACACTGTAACAAATTTCTGTAATTTCTACAGTAAAAAATTTTAGTAGCTTCTTGTTCTAGCAATTTACAAGGTGTAACTGTGTGTTGCAATGCATTATGGGTAAAAAAAAAAATAATAATTCCGTAACTTCAACTTGTTTACATTATCACATTTTAAAATTAAAGGATGGTTGTGTTTTCACTTGGTCCTGACTGTAAACAATACAAATTACAATCACATACTGTTAACATTAGAAGAAAAAGCCAAAGAGGACATGAAGATGGACACAGGGGAGTGAACCCCACATCCATCCACTCAGTAAAGTGTAAATAAGACATTAGCCCACAAATGAAATGTGATTCAAGTAGTAACCATGGAATATAATCTGACCATGAAGACATCTATTTGAACTCAGTGTGTACTGTAGACATGTCAAAACCAGCATTTTAGTCAGAATAATGTTTCTTTAATTGTATGAGTGACTCTATTTCACATTATTTTATTTATCTTAGTTGTGTTTCATACTAAATATATGGGGTGTGAGACTCAGAATGCACTGTTTTTGCAAATCTTAGCTAGCGAAAAACTGCTTAAGTTAAGCTAACTCTAGCTGCATGCATTAGCCCCATTCGGAAATGCCTCCGATTGTCCAGGCTCTGTTAGCTCCATTAGCTCTGTTAGCATGTTAACGCCCTTACCATGGCTACAGTTGAATTGGAGCAGTCAAGACTAAAAAACTAAAACAGAATTAATGGTTGTTTCTAATATAAAACAACAATGCATTGCTATAATTTATATACAAAAAAAAAAATCCACTAATATACTGTAATTATTTTTACAGTAATTAGCAAACGATTTTGTGGCATTTTATTGCCAACTTTTTTGCCTGGTATTTACAGGAATTTTTTTCCAGTGTACTCTTGCTCATTTTGCTGTTTCCAACACATCGACATCAGGTCCCATTGTAATGAGATAATCAATACCACTTTGACTGTCGGTGGTCATAATGTTATGGCTGATTGCTGTATTTTAAAACAGTGCTGTTTAACAGTGCATTCTATTCTCAAAGACGCAAGATCTTAAAATTTTGCTGTAACAACATCACAGTCTTGTCTTCAAAGTGAAACCAGAGAATGTTCTGGGTGAATGGAGTCCTATGGGAGAACTGGCTCAGGTCTCTGAATGAACAACAGTTTGTGAAAACAGTTGGTTTCTTAAGCATTATAAGACCTCTGTGATGATCTTTAGCATCTTGTCTATAAAAAAGCAAATTAGACATTCTCGAAGATCTAATAGTAATTAAAGCTGCATGCAGCATTTGGCGGGACCTAACACCGTTCTTTCCTGCTCCCATCACCTTCGACACCTCAGCTCCACTCTGAGCTGATCTGTAGCTGTAATCTGTACCTGTAATCTGACTAAAAATGGAATCTGTAATTAAAAATGTAATCTTTAACTGTGATCTGCAACTGTAATCTATGACCCTCTACCTGAATGTCCGACTGTCCTTTGAAATCTTGTATGTTGTACATAGTATGTTCTATAGAGTTCAAAAGCCTGACCAGGAACAGACTGCAAATTAGCTGAAGCGAGATGTCTTATATGTATCATATTTTACTTTTGGTGGCAATGCTGTATGTATCATCCCTGTTAAATAATCATTAAATAAATTTTTAAAAATGGAGCGCTGAAAGATAAGGTAGGGGTGATGGAGATGGTGCTGGTTGGGGCAGATAACATGTAAAAAACATGCTTAGACTATCTGCATTAGAAGGCATGTACACACACTTTAAAATTTGTAAACAATATGCTGATACTTGCTCTATGCACAGTGCTTGACCTTGGATCTTCACATTCTGGCCAGTATTTCCCAGGTGATTTGCCTTAATAAGAATTAGCTCAAAAGATAGAATGCTCATTTGGTATGCTATGGACAGTAACTTCAATGCCTGTGTTCTTCACGAGGCTTTTCTTGCTGGAACACATAATCTCTTTTCACCCTGGCATAGTCCACTCCCATTAAATTACTTCATCTAGTCAAACTTGAGACTGTTAAGTTATACATAGTCATTTATTGTGTATGTAAACATACTGTGGCATGGGACTCAAGTAAACCTGGAAGGCTACAAATTTCATGGCTTCTGTGACTGTGCAGTATCTTTTAAATACTTTTGGGTGGTGCCATCCTCTCTAGTGCTCAAACATCTCTAACATCTCTACTGAGCCAGGTCTGTGAGATTTCAAAGGACATTCAGAAGTAAAGTTTGACTGTGGTCACATGCATAAAAAAAAAAATCTTACTTTATGTCAGATTTGAACCAGCAATCAAGGGAGTCCTTTGTATTTTTCTCTACCATATGAGCTAATGAAAGGTGAAAATCTAAACTGTTTACCAGAGGTGTGACCCACTGGCAGAGTTCAGTCCTCATGTATGACCTTGGCTTCTTAAAAGTGACTGAAATCCTTCAGTCTTCAAATTACCATGTATCTGTAATAATCATACATTGGTTAATTGTACAAATTGCAAACTTCCTGTTGGAGTTAGCTTATGGGTGTCAGTGTACAATTTTTCCGTCTCGATGAGACAAAGTTTCAGCATTTGTTGCATGTCTCTATAACATTCCTACTGGCAGCTAGGCCCATTTTTATCTGGAAGGCAAGGTTCCTCTCACACCTTACCTTCCAGGCTCAATCCCTATTAAAATTATTGTTTCGTAAAACAAGTGACATTTGTAAGAAGTGAGACATTCATTTATGGCAGCTGTAGCCGAACATGGACCAAACGCATACAATTTTACATCTTTTTTTCTTTTTTATATAGTCAAAACCAACGGCAAAAATAACTCACAAACTCACAGAAATAACAGAAGATTCTGTGACATCAGGAAAGTGTGCAACTGAATGAAGCATAAGCCTATTAGACACCATTAGCTGTTAACATTACAGTCAGAAGGTTTTGTCTTGAGGCTAAATATATTTCTTAATGGCATCTATCTTTGAAAAATGTCATCCCATTCTCAGAGAAAACAATGATGAGCACCAAGGGAAGGTTTGACCTATTTAAAGATGAAAAAGATTGGGTCAAGGTTACAACAATGTGGAGAAAGAAGCCAAGCCAATCCACTGATTGTGCTATTGTAGTTGTACAATGATCACTAATGAATACAGTATGTTGAAGCTAAAAGAGGTGGCAGTGGAAAAAGGCAAGTGCTGTGTGCTTTTTCTACAAGGATGTTTTTTTTCCTTAAAGTAAGTAAAATCCAGAAACATTGATTTATATACTGTGGATATTGCAACTGTCAGTCAATAATAAATCAAAAATCTGAGTAACTTCAATAACATTGTTCGGGTCAGTAGTTGAATAATGTCTTTACCTTCAACGATGTAATTTACCATTTCTGTAATGTTCATATAAAACAGTGTGATGTGCTTGTCATGCCCATCTATCACTGTCAGTGGGCCACAGCTGATTTAACAAAGTAGTACAGTAAAGCAATGAGTGGAACAACTCCTCCCTGATATGTGTCCGACCACAACGCATTACATTTTCCATTTCATTCTCATGGAAGTGCTTCTGCTATAATTCTGAAATAAAAAGAAAAAAATATAAGACAGTTTGATCAAATCTTTCACATTTTTGTTGTAGGAAGGGAACACTCAGCAGAATGAATTAGACATCTCAAGCTGTTTATCTAGAACTTGTACAAATTATAAGGTTTTTCTGACTTTAAAAAACTAGTTGCAACTGAGACTGCCACCAAATCTACATTTTGACAAGTTTGATTCAGTTCTTCAGGATCATGTTGTGGTTTTAACATTTACTCAGCGGTTATTCTATAATTACTTAAAGCTTTTGTACACATTTTTAGTAACCTCATTCTCACGTCTTCGGTTTGTTAACTCTATATAGCTACACCAAAAGAAATTACATTTGCCCTCTATTCAGTAATTGCGGTGTGGAAATCTGATGAGAAAAACAGCATGTTAGAAATAAGTGTGGCTTAGTTATATAATTATCAGGATATTCTATTTTTTGTATCTGATAGCTAAGCCTATTTTCAGCCTACAATACATATTTGGTGGAAAGAAAATGACTCTAGCAGCCAGACTACAGTCAAACTGAATAAGCTCCATTTTTTCTCTTTTCCTCTTCCTCTTATCAGATGATTAGCTATTGATCTTCTTTCCTTTTACTGTTCCTCCTTTTACCTTGTCTGTATCTTTAAGCCCTTTGGCTCAAATCATTTCTCAGAAATGACAGAAATCCAATTGGACACACGATACTGGCCACACACCACCACAGTTTTGGGTCTGCAGTCATTAAAACCATTTTGGTGACAGTTATTGAGTTACTATTATTGCATTATGCACCCCACTTCACAGATGTCTCACATCTTATCTGATTTTCTCCAAGTCTGGGACCAAATTCAATCTTGTCTCGACCACAAGTGCTGCTCACAATTGATTTCCACTGTAATCCTGGCAAATGCCATATTTATATTGTAATTAGGATGTTGATCAAAATTAATCACATTATTGGAAAAATAAGGAAGTGCATATGTTTGCTAATGGACAGCAGGGACTTGTCCCAAACAATATTTGAGGAACTCATTTGTATAGTGGTATCTTTCTAATTAAGTTTTCTTTAAAACTAGTTTCTAGTTTTCTAGTTTGTCCAGGTCATATGCTTTGTCAAACAAAAATGAGAGGATGCCTGTCAGTTTTTTCACTGTCCAGAACAGAAGTAACAGGTGAAAATAAGGAGTCAGAAGATACTGTGGAAAAAGAATAGAGGACACTAACTGATCACATTAGCTAAAGTTCACTAACAAGGCAATTTCATTTTTTTTTACAGTTAAAGTGACAATATAGTGATAAACTTTAAAAGTGATGGATATGTCAAGTTGCGAGATATATTTCAGCTATAAATTCCAATATGTGACAGCTTTATGAATTTTAGAACTGCAGATGCATCATCTCATGCCTCGTCCACATTAATGTGGATACTATGCAAAACAGATATTTTTATCTATGTGTGCACCAATTGTCCACAGGTGAAGGGCATTAACAGTAGATCACACAAATTGGGAGATTTAGAAATGCTCTCCTGAGCAAAGATTTTTGTATGTATTATCCATGTAGACAGATAAAATGATGGCCTCACATTCAATTTAGCACATGTCTGTTATTGCTTTATGTAATAAACCTGCACTCAAAACATCAAATCTAGGTGTAGAAATCAGTGTATGTCCTGCAGTATCTTAAGGTCATCATGGATACTTTTGGGAGATGGACAATGCTGGCATAGAAGTAAAATTAACATAATGCAAAGAACATACTTTGACAACCCCAAAATCAACTTAACCTGGTGCTGCTGCTCATCATCATGACAGTTTAAAGTGTCTGCATCGGTTACATCCAGAATTATCAGCACTTTTAACTCCACCAGAAACCATGATTTGTCCAAGCATTTGTACCAGTTTGTAATTGTTTTGCATTGTTGTGTTGACAGAGATATTTTGTAAAATGATCATGTGGATGGAACTAAAACAACATAAACCAGGAAGGAAATATTGCTGTCTAAATTGTTGTTTTGAAGCCATTAGTTTGCAATTTGTTTATCATCATGTTGGGTTTTTGGAGCCAGAAGTGACCATATTTGGACAAAAGGGGTGGAGCTACAGAAGTCATAAGCCCTTATTAAACAGCACTTCTTCTCTGGGAATATTTCGCCCATTATTCCAGAACGTCTGTGGAAACAAAATGGTGGGATCATATGGTCCTACTTTTATCGTGGCTTTGTAACACGGTGGGAGGTAGTAACAGAGCTGTGATAAAGGTGGACTCATGAATCCGGAATGCTATGTTAAAGGAACACCTATCATTCTGCAACAAAGGTGTGGCATTTTGATGAGGGCAGTCCCCGTGCCGAAGAGACAGCGGGCGCATATGGAGGCACTGGCATGGATTCTGCGGCAGCCGCTCTGGATGCCATGGCTTCGTGCCTCCATATGTCTCTTCTGTGCTGGGGGGATTTAAAAATGAGCATGGGCCATGCACAGTAAAACAAATATATTGACGCAACCAGAAAGATGTCAAACTGGGGAGACACCGAGCTCCACGAGCTGTTGTCACTTCAGGCGGAGAACTCTATCCATGCTAACATTTGTAGAACGATAAAAGACTCTAAAGGGGTTAGCAACACCACCATGCTCAGAGTACTCAGGTCTGCTGTGTAAAAGTCCAGCCTGTCTCACCTCTGTTACTCCTTTGGCTTTGCTGTGAAAATCGGTCAACAGTGAAAAAAGGTGGGCTCGCCAACTCGCCTTTTTTCCAGGATCTCTGTATAAAAGTGGCAATAGAAAGTCAAGCAGTTCATAATGAAGGTAATATCACATTGCTGTTAGTAGTACAGTCAAGCAGTTTATCAGAAAAACAACCTCTCAAAGTCTGATTCAGCAATGCAAAGGAGTTGACAAACATCTATTTAACATGATCTGAAAATTTATTGAAGGACCATCAGATCACTTATCAGAGGTTCCAAATATAACCAATGAGGCTAGAATGAGTCCTGGAAAAAGGGCTACTCAAACCAACACCGCTTTCATCCTTCAAACTATATTTTCCTGGTCAGTGTGGTGGTACAACAACTCACAATAAGTTCAGTTACACTTTCTTCATCACTCAACAGCATCTCATTCACCTGTACTGGTACTAGACAACTTGCAGGTTCCAGGTAGAAAACCTAAAAGAACTACAAAAACTACACTTTACTTAAATGTCACACAATTGATGGGTGCATGCGCAGCACACTCATTGACCAGCAGGTATTGGAGTCTGGCGTACCAGTATAAAAGAGACTAGATCAAGGGGAACAAAAGCATTTTAAGAACTGTTATGTCATAACTTTCACTGAGACATGGACCACCAAAGAGAAATACAACTCTGAACTCACCAGAACCCGGTCCTACTGAACTGTAACACTGAAAGTAACAGGTAAAGCCCGTGTGTATATGAATAAATGATACGTCGGGTCTGTTATCATCACAGAACTAATCTGGACTCCAGACACTGAACTGTGGTCGCTGCGGCTGAGCCCATTTTAGAGGAATTAGTAACGCAGTTTTAGTTTCACTTTCTAAAGGAGATGCCGATTCACCGCTGTATGAGTGTAGAGAACACAGACTATCTCAGTGGAGGATCTGAACTTTATATTGGATGATTTTAATCATGTCTTACTGATGGTAAATGATCTGTACTTATATAGCGCTTTTCTACACATTAATGGTACCCAAAGCGCTTTACACTACCAGCTTCACATTCACTCACTCATACATCAATGGGCCACTATGCCAGGCACTATCAGGCCACACAGGGAGCAAATTAGGGTTCAATGTCTTGCCCAAGGACACTTCGACATGTGGACAGTTTCAGGCAGGATTTTGAACCACTGACCCTTCAATCACTGAACGACCCGCTCTACCACCTGCGCCACAGCCGCCTGATGAAGACCTAAGTACATTTATATCAGTATGTTTTCCTGTCTCGCCTCAGGATGTGTACAGACATCAAAAGTACAAGTATTTTTTTACGACAGTTGTTACAGACAATACCATTTATTGACTTTAGGGGGACCTGCGAGCAGAATTTCATCTAGTGCAGCTTTAATATTTTCAGAGATGAGTTTATGGTAGGCAAGAGGCATCCACAGCAGCTCAGTTCATTTTGGGGCTGGGGTCCTTCACCCATGAGTGTCATCATTTAGAACAGTGGTCACCAACCCTGGTCCTCGAGATCTACTATCCTGCATGTTTTAGATAGATCCCTCTTCCAACACACCTGATT
>JAPTGZ010000026.1:16243015-16257464 GCA_029814645.1 Fowleria isostigma | reverse complement strand
ACACACACCTCTAAAATGAATCCACTGCTGCCCACCAACGCCATTTAGAACCTACATGAACTCGGTGATCTAGGACCAGTCACAAGTAGGAGTCATGCAATACCTTCTATGACAAAACTCCTACAACTTCACATTTTCTTGCATCTAGATTATTCCAGTGCACTGTTGCATTAGTGTTGGTGTATCCCAGAGCAGTATTGTCTCCATGACAAACCCAGTGTTTCCATCCACTGTCATTGATCCAACTCCATGAGCTGGATGGATCCTGTACAGAAAGAATTGAATCCCTGATGCAGGTGGATCTGTTCCTGCATGAACTCAAGTTGATTTGTCTTTGGGTTGAATGACACCTGGACATCTATACAGATAAGTTTTTATTTTTTATTTTTTGTCATCGTCTCCTGACTTCTTCCCATGGCCTGAGGATATTCCATTATTTTTTTTTCTCTCTCCCCCTGCCCAACTCACCTATGCCCCTCATTTCCAAATTGAACTGGACCCTTTAATTTTTTTTTTTTCTCTTTAACTCTCCTATATACCATGCATATGAACTGAACTGAAAGGAACTTTTCTCCATACCCATTCCTCTCCAGAAATAACTGAACTGTGAACTCAAAGACTACCAACAACACCCCCATACAAACTCATACTCCCCCCTCCCTCTCTCTTAATTTTGAATCCAAAGAACTTTTACTTTTTTCTGGGACTGACTCCTTTTGTTCAGTTTAATGCCTGTTCAAGCTTCTGTTTAAAATCTGATTTAATATTTAATGTTTTGAAATGTGTTGATGCATATGTTGATGATTATAATTTTCTGATTTAAAGATAAGAATTAAACTTTCCTTAATTTTATGGTGTTTTCTTTTGTAGCACTGAAGTGAGCAGCTGGGTTGTTTTTTTGTTTTTTTCTTCCCTCCAAATTTAAATAATTTATAAATTTGACAGGTTGATTTTGAAGTTCATCATTCTCCTGTCTGGTGCCAATATTTTTAGTTTGGAGAGACTTCTACACTACAATGCAATTACATGCAATAGATGGATAGTCCACTAGTGGGCTGTAATGAGTTCACTAGAGGCCTTTCCAGTGACACTACAAGACCAGACTTCTAGACTTCCATGGGTGGATTTCTCATTGCTGCATGATAGTAGCACTAGAAAATGTTCTTATGTATGTTTGGAATTACCAATTTGTTAGACATGTTTGTTTTATATTATGTTTTTTGTTTGTTCAACAAAAAATACATATTTGAGTATTGAGACCTGATGTATCAAATATGATACAAACTGAAACTCAAACATGGAAATTGGCGTTAAAAAAATAAGGGCTCCAGTTTCAAAGAACTGGAATTTTCTGCCAATTATTTAATGGTTCAGGCTTTACAGAGTTAAATACATTCAAAAGGAAAATTCTATCCTCATGTTATTCTACATTCATTTTCTGAACCCACTTTATCCTCACTAGGGTCACAGGGGTCCCAGCTACTTAAGGGTGAAGGAGGGGTAGACCTTGGACATTTCACCAGTTCATCGCAGGGCTGACATGTAGAGACAAACAACCACTCTCACATTCACACCTATGGACAATTCAGATTAACCAATTAATTAACTGATTAACCAATTAACTTTATCAGTGCATGTTTTTGGATGGTGGGAGGAAACTAAAGTACCTGAAAGAAAAGTCATGCACACACAGGGGGAACATGCAAAGTCCACACAGAAAGGTTCCACCAGTCACGGGGCTGGAATCGAACCCAGGACCTTCCTGCTGTGAGGCACAAGTGCTAACCACTACACCACCATGCTGCCCTGTTATCTAACACATTTAAGATAAAATATTCCATTCTTAGTCCCACTAGAAGAAATTTCAGATTTACAGCAGCAAAGCACACAAGAGCAAAAAAAGAGCAAAATCAAAAATAAAGACAAACCCCAAAAAAACTATTCATAGTATTTACAACTGTGTACATGCTGATCATGCCACAGGCTGGATAGGGGAGAAACTCATATGTATACACCATTTACTATTGTGTCCTGATGCAGTTGTACTGTCTGGCTGTGTCCTATTGAATTATATTTCTCATCTGTTGCTGTTTTTTTTGCCAGTGCAGCCATATGTAGCATTACAGCCCAAGCCAAATTTCCCCGAGGGGACAATTTAAGGATATCTAATCTTGTTTTTTATCATTCCTGAAGATTTATTGTGGTAGATTTGTCAGCATTTGGGTGTGTCAGTGGACACACTCAGCCTTCAATGTCAAGTCAAGCTGTACCTACTGAGCCATTTACATCAGGAAACTGGTAGGTGCAAAGGATGGTACCAGATTTCATCCATCTGTTGTCCCGTAAAATTGATTATATCAGTCGATTATGTAATTGAGGAATAAGATGAGCCAACAAATTAGTATCCTAGTGCAGCTTTGGGAGCCAGAATGATGGATTTTAGTTGATGAAAGCATTCTTAATAAGAGAATGAGTTTAACCCAGTATTATTGGTTAATTTTTAAACTGTAATCTATGTATTATATATGTAAAACCAAACCCTCTGTTTCTACAACTGCAGTTTTTCTCTCCTTTTTTTTTAAGCAGACATGAAAAATAAATAGGACGAATGATAAGTGCTCTAGAATACTAAGAGGAAGTCCATGTGCCACAGTTATGTTTCATAACATAGTGAAAAAGCATACGAGAAGACGCAGATTTTGTTGATGCATATTTTAACACTTGAACAAATAATGGGAAATGTAAGCTGTTAATTATCCAGTATATGTCTTGTATAATTTGCAGTCGCCAGTATGTGATTGCCTTGGCTGTATGTGTAAATGAATAACAACTGGCTGATAACAGAATACCCAGGACATTAGATCGGAAAATAATTTGTTTTTGTTTTCAAACATTCAGTTTCTCAGTTTTTCTCTTTTCTTTTTTTCATGTTTTCACTGCTACCGACTCGCCAAATTAATTTGCATTTCAATTTTTAAATTACTGACCTTTCTGTACCGTGTTATATCACGTATTTGTTTGCCACAATTCTTCCAATCGCCCAGGGGAATATTGTGCAAGTGCTTTATGTTTCACAGTTGTGTAAAACATAGGCCACCACAAGCTAGGCAGCAAATAAAACCACTACAACTCCTTTAGGTTCAAGACATGATGTATAACCACACGTACACAGAGTAAGGAAAAATGTGTGAGTAAAATGTTTCAAGCCTCCCACTGTTCTCCAGCTTTAATATTTCATCAGATGTGCTGAGTCTTGGAGAAGGTGATACTGTTGAAGGGAGTAAAGTAGTGCCATTACTAAGACAGAGGTGAATGACATGACTAGATCTGCTGCATCAGATTTATAGTGACTAGTTTGTTTTTAATGCACATTATAAACCGCTTAACACCATTAACAGATCCTGAGCAGCTCAGCGTGCCACATTGCTGCAGCTGTGTCCAAAACAGACAAAACATGATTAATGACTGTATGTGGGAAAACAATTCCTCACAGTGTTTGTTTACAATTAAATAATTGTCTACAAGAGATTAGACAACCAAGAACCTGTTGAGACAATTATTATCATGTTCAGTGCCACTCATGTATGCAGGATACAGTAGGAGGAGAAAGATACATTTTACATTTAGGGGTAAAATTTATGTAATCAGAGCCAGTTTATGTGGGTAATTAAATGCATCATAATGAGACTATGTGTGCGCCAATGCTTTAGGAGACAAAAAAAAAGAGGATTTGACTGACGGATAGAATTGTATTACATACTATAAGCAATTATAGATATGAAGCTTAAATCCTACTTTGGCTGTTTTGTTGTCATGGTGAGCATATGTAGATGATTTTGATCGGTGCTGCTCTCACCGTGAAGAGTTAATAGAGCCTCGGTCAGGCTCTGTGCTTCAGCCGAGCACCTCCTCTCATGTCAGCTTTTACATAAATAAGAGCTTTTTCTCTCCATCACTCCCTCTCCTTCTCTTTCTCTCATGCACACCCACACAGAGCCTGTCAGAGGCACATGAGGATGGGAGGAGGAAGGAGGGAGGTGGGTGAAGCATGACACGTGAAAAAGGAAAAGCGTTGCTCTTAACACTGCATCTACAGCCCTCTATTGTTTCTGTTTTTTCCTCTCCTTCTGTTTCCAGAGAGCGTATATTTTCAGGAACATTTACTTTCACTGAAACCGGAGTGATTGTGAATTTATATGCTAATGCTCTTCTCTTTGTTCTGAAAATGAACCAATTTGTTGTGAAGATCTTCTCTCCTCTGGCTCAGAGATGTTGATTAATCTCTGCTAATTTATGTTTAAATTAAGACACTGTTAATTGGATCTAACTGAGGGAGAGGCAAATTATGGTTAAACTGAATTCAGTTTCAGTGATGATTTATGATCTGTAAAACATGATATGCCTACAGCGGGTATTATCTATTATATAACCCTGCATAATGTGAAAGAAAAGAAAACTGAAATTAATGTCTCTCGGTGATGACGATCCAAATAATATTACTGCTCTCCATCTGTTTGTACTGTTTTGCCGAATCAATAAAAAAAATCATACATTTCTTCAGACATTAGTAAAAGGGTGTTGTTCACGACTATATTCACTACTGTTCACACACCAATCTGTTGCCACGGCAACTTGCAGAGTTTTCCAACTGACCTAGAGTCGGCAGACTGCTGCTTCACTGAGGTACACTTTAGATGAGTTGCCTGCTTTTCCTTAGTACTTTTCACTGTACCTGGCTCAAATAAAAATCCTACTCCTATGTAATAACAGCCTCAGAAATTACATTTTTGTTAAGCATAAAAGTACAATTTTCAAGGCTTTACCTATTGCTGATTATGACTAAGTGAATTTCTTTGACCTGAAAGGAAGGTCATTGCAAAGTGTGATCACTTTAAAACTGCAGCTCTAAGTGTGAAAACATGTTAGATATGGTAGCAGTAAGAGTCTGTAGTTAGAATGCAGTTCATTTATGTCTGTATTTTAAAGAGGTTATCATCCCTGTTCACATCTTCATTATCATCACACTTTGAATCATTAAATATACAAAGATAAGACTTTTTGGCCCATTATGTCCCACCCTTTCTGTGGAGACAAATGTCAAATCAATGATCAAGCTATTCACTTTTATCTGAGAGTCTCTGATGTCACTGATGATAATTAGAATCTCATCACGGTTTAAAGGTCAAATACTAACTAAAAACTGGGGGGAAGTGTTGACAGATCAGGAGACATTTGTAATCACTGTGGGCTACATTCTGAGAAGGCGAGGAGTCGTCAGGATTTTATTGGCACTATCCACTCCTCCATATGATTTCTTCTGATGGATGAAGATGTATTGATTAGTTGGAAAGAGAACCTGCAATCTTTCTGTACTGCATGGTATCTGATTACCCATTTGTGCTGTAGAACTTTGTGTTTGTTGATTACTTAAGAGTGATCCTGAGGTGAGTTCTATACTTTTTTGGTCATTTCAGTGAACACGCATCCACATTCTCCTAATTGTGTTTTATTAAATAAAATGTAATACAACTTGATACTCCTGCTTATTTCATTAAATCAAACTACAAAATTAAAAAAAGACACTAAGTAGACATTGGATTATTTATGATACACATGAAGAGATAAGGGGAAAAAGGAACACAAAAATGTCAAAAAAAGAATGCATTTTTTGTTGCCTATACCTATTTGCATTTTTTTGTGGCATGAATAACCCAAAAGTGTGCCTCCTCCAGGAAACAGAAGTTCACAACTTGTCTCTCCTCTCTACTTGTGTTGCTGGGGAAGAACAGAGTAGTGTGTGTGTGTGTGTGTGTGTGTGTGTGTGTGTGTGTGTGTGAGCGAGATATGACTAACCACTCAGCCTGGCGAGTGTGTATTACGTCAAAAAGTCACACACTCATCAGCAGCCTTCTGTACCAGCTGAAACTGCATTCAGTCAAAAGTTACGTATAAGGACTACACACTACATTTTCAACAGTTTGACACAAAATCTGTCCCTTGGTCTAATAATTCACAGTACGTCCTAATAAGTAAAGAGTGAAGGGACCATTCGCTGAAGCACTGCTGTACTCAGCAATCCTGTCATTTCCTTGAAGAAGTAGCAACACCAAAACTATTTTCACAACTTCAACAATATTTTTACTCAATGTAAAGAGAATGACTCTTAGTTACATAAATTAGGAGGAAAGTTGTTTTATAAACCCCTAAAATATTTCCTAGAAAAGGAACAGAACAGAGAAGGTTGTTTTTTTTATTGTCTTCTCACATTAACTCAGAAGATGGAATATATTAATCTCATTATGTTACTATTACCCCGTACCCTGAAGGGGAGGCAAGGGGTATTCTTTTTGGTTTGGTTTGGTTTGATTGTTTGTTTCTTTGAGTGTTAACACTCTAGCAGCAAAACTATTGGTTGAATTCATACCAAATTGGGTTTATAGATTGCCAGTGACCCAGAATAGATGTCATCACATTTTGGGAAAAGTGGGTCAAAGTTCCAATTTTTTTATGATTTTTTTTTTCTTCCATTTACAAATAATGGGTAAAATTTTAGTTTGCAGTTAATATTCTGACATCACCACATGCATAGACATGATGCTCAGCTGAATCAATGCCAAAATAAGCTATAATATGTGTGAGGGGTGGGGTTTGTTGTGCCTGGCACCACTTGTTGCATAAGTTTCCACTGATTTACTATCAAAGTCTTAAAAATGTTCCTGTAATTTAAGTAAATATAAATAACAATAAGAAAGCCTGTACCTGCTAACAGTTCTGTGAATAGCATTATATTTGTGACCCTGATCAGCTCTCTTTCAAGGATGTACCTTGAAAACATTTTGCACTAATAACATGTTGGTGCAAACTTCCACATTGGTTTACATATGAAGACAAATTCCCCTTGTTTTGCCTCAAGCTTTTCTACTGAGAGTTTAACTCTTAAAATTCTACATGGACACACACAAAGCTCTCAAAAATCAAAAAATATCACTCAGTTTTTTGCTTCTTATGCTTCTGTAGTATTTTCTGTTGATGACATGACTGCAATGTCTATAAATGGGACGACATGTAGTTCTGAAACATGTTCCATTAAAGGAGAACTTGGCAACATTTTTTCTTAATTAAACAGTTTCAAATTAATTGTGATGGTTAAATAGCTTGTTGTGGGGTTAATGGATGCACTCCACCATCCTACTAGTGCCTTTCCGTTGAAAACTGCCACTTGCAGTTTCTCAAACCCATCCCAGTACACCTAAAATTTTGTCAAGGTGGCGCAAGACCTCTTCTCTCGCGAGAAACGGCACCGTTTACGACACTACCACACAACCAAAGCTCCGGCTACATACCAATGGCTAACTAAACACAAGTTAGCCATGCCTTCACAGGTGTTTACCATGACAGAGCCAACACACATACATTCTCTATACTCTACATACTTCAGTGGATTTGTATTCTTGATGATGCTATTGTTGTAACAGTGTTTACTCGTTTATGAACTTATTTTATCATCGATGCCTGGATGCTTGTTAGCTAGCAGAGACATTAGCATACTCATTACATATTGTAATATCATATACATGCATATCATTATAGTGATCACGGCTGTTTGTCCCGTACGTGTATACTTGTTCAATTAATTAGATCCTTTGTCTGCTTCCGGACTGTGTTTTTATTATAGACAGACTTATATCAGTTAAATCTAGTTGTAGCTGGGGTTGGATGACATTTGTGATTCATGTACTGTAAACATTAGCTCTGGGATGATAGTGTGCTAATGCTAAGGGTCTGGGGCAGTGACAGGTGGGGGCTGTTGTTTATTACCTGGTTAGCTCTTAAACTGTACAGCTTAGATAGGTAGACAGATGTCTTTATACACCCGTAAATGGATAAATTAAAATACCATGGACTCAGAAGAGATGCATAAAGCATAATGTCATTCTGGACTCTGATATAGATCCTTGGAACAACAATAACAGCCCAGTAGCAATTTCAAATAAAGTTTTCATTATAAAAATAAACAACAAGAAAGAGTTCCTCAGATGTTCAGTTGAACACCGGGCATTACCGTTAGGCATGAAATAAATAAAGTTACCGGAGCTGCTCTTCAGCTCTGTGGCTAATGCTTGCCTGTTAGTGTAACGCTAACGGCTGCAGACTGAGCCTCGGCTGATCAGTTAGCTGTGCAGTGTGAGTCCCAGGTAGCCAGTGTGTGATGCAGGGGGAAATGGATCTTCCCGCAGGTGACCTGTTCACTGAGATAGTCGGATAATGACGACACATCAATGATCTACAGTAGGATTCCGAAAGCTGCACAGCTAACCAGGTGTCTGCAACTGTTGGCACCACGACGCTTGAGCAGCTCCAGTTCAGTGACATCCACCATGAAGTGAAAATAAATGTTAGAAACTTCAGTGTCTGGCTAAAGTTTTCCGTTCTGCTCCAGTAACGTATTCAAACACTATTTTTTGCCTTGTCGCTGGCTTCATTGAAAACAGTTGTCCATGGTCGTAGGGGAGGGTTTACTGGTTTTATGATGGTTAATGTCCTCTGGGGGAGATCTGCTTGAGAAATAATACAACACCAAGGAAGAAGAACAGAAAACGGCAAAGAAGAAAAAAACAGTACAATGTTGCCAAGTTCCACTTTAATGTGTTAATCTCAATATAATGTTAACATGTTACTGACTGTATCCTGAAGAAACATTAGTATTGATGTTCTGTTTGATACTCACAGCTGGTAGCGGCATCAAACAGTACTTGACACCATGAACCACCATCTTTAACCTAGAAAAAAAATAATAAAGTGCCGTAAGTTTACACACTTGGCATAACAGCTGTAACTACATCCAAACCAGATTGCTCAGAATGTGATGGTCATTAATACTGTGTGCTCTGCAGTTGCAATAAACCACCAAAGCAAGACATCAACACATCTTATTTTTATGTAGGTGAAAGTCTGGAGCAAGCCACCTGACTCTCCCATTGAGTCTAATTTTAATATCATTAATCATGATATTCAACCTTCACAAACTCATAGATTTGAAGAATTAAAGAGAGACGTTAAGAGTGAGTGAGGAGGGTTATTTTGTATGCAATTAAAACCAGCTTTGAAGAGACATTAAAGGTGCAGAAGCCATTATGAAGGGGGAAAACATCACAGAATTAGAAAATCCACACCTTCCTTCTGATGTTCTTTCTCATCAAAATCAAAAGAATAAATATAGACACATGATGTGATGTGTCATTTAAAAGTGAAGCCATTTAAACACAGTAGAGATGTGTCTGAGGAGCAAATGTCATTAATTTAATCCTACCTGTCCGGTCAAAACCACCAATGAACATAGGGTATGTTTTCTACATCCTGAAAGCATAGTTCAGAAAAGGGGATAGACTTTTTGTTTTATGACACACCACTTGACTTCCAATATACCGTACCGTACCGTCGCCCTCGGCTTATCCGGATCAGGGTCTGGGTTACGGGGAGGCAGCAGCCTCAGCAGAGAAGCCCAGTCAGTCCTCTCCCCAGCCACTTCCACCAGCTCTTCCAGGGCTCCCAAGGTATTCCCAGGCCAATCGAGAGATAAAATCCCCCCCAGCATGTCCTAGGTTGGCCCCGAGGTCTCCTCCCAGTCGGACATGCCTGAAACACCTCTCTAGGGAGGCGTCCAGGGGGTATCCTCACCAGATGCCCGAACCACCTCAGCTAGCTCCTTTTGACATGGAGGAGCAGCGGCTCTACTCAGAGTCCCTCCCGGATGTCCCGGCTCCTCACCCCATCTCTAAGGCTGAAGCCAGCCACCCTGCAGAGGAAACTCATTTCAGCCGCTTGTACTCGCGACCTCATTCTTTTGTCATGACCCAGAGCTCATGACCATAGGTGAGGGTTGGAATGTAGATCGACCGATAAATTGAGAGCTTCGCCTTACGGCTTAGCTCCCTTTTCACCACAACGGACCAGTTTAGCGTCCGCATCACTGCAGACGCCACCCCGATCCGCCTGTCGATCTCCCAGTCCATTCTACCCTCACTCGTAAACAAGGTCCCGAGGTACTTGAACTCCTCCACTTGAGGTAGGACCTCCTCCCTGACCCAGAGTGGGCACTCTACCCTTTTCCGGCTGAGAACCATGGCCTCAGACTTGGAGGTGCTGATCTTCATCCCAGCCGCTTCACACTCGGCTGCGAACTGCCCCAGAGAAATCTAGAGGTCGTTGCTCGATGAGGCTAAGAGGACCACATCATCCGCAAACAGCAGAAACAAGATCCTCCTGCCACCGAACTCAACCCCCTCTCCCACCCAGCTGCACCTAGAAATTCTGTCCATAAAAGTTATGAACAAAACCAATGACAAAGGGCAGCCCTGGCGGAGTCCAACCCTCACTGGGAACAAGTCTGACTTATTACCGGCTACGCAGACCAGACTCTCACTCCTTCGGTACAAGAACTGAATGGCCACTAGCAAGCATCCATCCACCCCGTACTTATGGAGCACCCCCCACAGGATGCCCCTGGGGACATGGTTGTAAGCCTTCTCTGCCCCTGGACCTCTTGGCTTTGTTTCCTCACCGGAAAACGTGTTGGTAGGATTGAGGAGCTCCTCAAAGTATTCCTTCCACCGCCCAACTATATCCTCAGTTGAGGTCAACAGCTCCCCACCCATACTATACACAGTGTGGGCAACTCTAGAGCAGAAGTAAGTCCAACCCCTCTCCAGGACTTGGGTTCCAGAGCTGGTGCTGTGTGTCAAGGTAAGGTCGACTATATCTATCCGGTAACACTCAACCTCCTCCATAAGTTCCCACTCCTTCCCCACCAGACAGGTGACGTTCCATCGATAGCCAGTTTCCATAACTGAGGATTGGAAGGTCAAGGCCCCCGCCTTGGTCTGCTGCCTAACCCACAAAGCACCGGACCCCTCTGCTTCATCCTGTGGGTGGTGGGCCCACAGGGCGGCGAGCCCATGTCACCAGTTCAGGCTGGGCCCAGTTGGGCCCCATGGGCAAAGGCCCGACCACCAGGCGCTCACCCATGGGTCCCAACCCCAGGCCTGGCTCCAGGGCAGGGCCCCGGTAGCCCTCCGGGCTGGGTAAACAGTCTCTTGTTTTTGCTCATCATTAGGGTCTTCTGAACCGTTCTTTATCTGACCCTTCGCCAAGGACCAATCTGCCATGGAGACCCTACCAGGGGCAAATGCCCCCGACAGCACAGCTCCTAGGGTCATTAGGGCTCTCAAACTCCTCCACCACGATAAAGTGACGGTGTTCAAGGAGGAGTATTGACTTAGAATATACTGAAAGATAATTAGAGAATTTTGACCAGTGATACTAATATACATCTTTAATTGTAACTTCCGTGAGTTTTATATTCTTATCATCAGGGCTTTATTTCATAAGACAGGCACATATTTTGTGCTGCATTTATAAATATTTTGTTATTTACACCCCTGAAAATAACACAGGCACATTTGCCACTATTTGCTTGGCAGTTTACAGGGAGTTCTGTCTTTTGTGGGTTAATATATTGAACTGGCTATGACATTTGTCTCATTTGCACCCGTTAAGTGGCCACAAAAGCAGCTTAATCCTTTTGTGGATCCATCTCACTGTGTGTCCTGTCCTTCAAGAACAAATACATGGGATAAGGTCAAAAAAAAAAAAAAAAAAAAAAAGGGGGAGGGGGCACAAACAAACCAAAAAAGGTTGGAACTACTGGGTTAAGTACTTTCATTAAAAAAAACAAAAAACTTGCTTTTTAACATTTAATTCACACCACAAGATGTCACTATAGGACCACCCTTACGACCCATAAGCCCGCCTCATTTTTCATCTCCTCTGTTCCTCTGTAACTGTTTCCATACCTGTTAACTTTACAGTAGGCGTGCATCATTTGCTGAACCTGTGCGGTGAATTACACGGCCTGTTAAAGTAGGTCTGTAAATGTCAGCAGCAGCCGTAACCGCAGCTCCGCCAGCAGCGCCCAGGAACACTTTGGTTTATTGGACTTGCAGTTTGAGCATAACAATAGGGCAAATTGGATTACCTCAGTATTGATGTAACATAGGCTTTAGCTTACGTCTAATTTGTACAGAAGTCAGGTTCATTTTGTCTGGATGTATAACCGTCTAAATGACCTTTTTAACCCCGGATAATTTGCTCCATAAAGTATTTCAGTGATTTTTTTTTTTTAATACAAAACCAGATAGACTGTTAATTGTCAGTTTTCTTGAGCTCACTGTTGTTCCTATGGCATTAATGAGTCAGAGGAGGGGGAGGAAAAATCCCCTTACTCTTTTAGTGCATATAAAAACAACTGACTGAATAGCTTCGCCATGCAAGTTATTCACCAGTTAAGTTAAATAAGCCTCACAGCTACTGTCACGACCCATTATGTGGGGAGTAGGCGAGACAGCTAAACACCACTTCCACACAATTTAGATGCAATAAAACACTGACAGCTTTTTTATCCACTTCATTAAGCCAGTAATTTCTTATAAAAATCTCCCGCATTAATCCTGCCGATGGTTTCCCTGCGGTTCCTTAAGCTCTCCTCCAACCTTAGCCGCCTTGCTTTGATGCTTACTCAAATAGGCGCTAATTTGAGATAAATTATGCATCCGCATGTAGCCTACCCATGCCAAGGAATATAAAGTGTGACACTCTGAAAGATGGTGAATTAAAGCAAAGTGTGATATCTCCAATGGGCTAATGGCAGATAGGTTAGGCCTGTCAACCTGATGGTTTGTTGATCGGGAAGTCACTTCATATTCAGAGAATGGGATGTTTATGATGCTTTGAAGGTCAGCTGGCTCAAGTACAGGCGGGTTTTTTTTGGCTTTTTTTTTTTTTGGTCAGATGTAGGGCGCTAAAATGCATCGGGGCTTAAAGCGAATCACTCAAAACCTTTTTAGAGTTTTATTTGGAAATGACCTATATCCCTGGTTCACAAACTTTTGCAGCTTTTTAGTGTCGATCACGGAACCAAATCTGCAAAAATACATCATGAATTACTCTAACATCCACCTGCAAAGAACACAACAGACCATGAATGTACAAAGTATATCTTTTTTTTTTTTTTTTTATCATAATAGCAAAACACAGTGAGAAGCAAGTTTGAAGGAGAAAATGATAGGATGTTGTTGTGAATTTAGCATCAAATTAAAAAAAGTAACAGTTAAGAACAATAAAGAAATACCAAATGTAGGCCTGTATGTATTTAACCCTTTAAACCCTAAGCCTAAAATGGTCTGCCTGGACTTTTTTCTTATTTTAACCAATTAAAAGGTTAGAAAATATGCTGTGAGTGAGTCCTTTTGCTCATTTTTCTAAAGCACTTTTTCCAGATCTTTCAAAATCTAGCAATTATTTACAATTTACTGCATGTTATAATTCTGCTAAAACAGGTTCTGCTCCATCATCTAGTACAGACATGAGTGAAATCAACGGAATGACCAAATAATAGCCATAAAGTGCAACATCTCAGGACTCAGAAGCCATTGGAATTTTTCCAACTGCACAAACAGAGAGTTACAGCCCATGCACAGGGTGTGTCAGCGATGACGCAGCGGGTTTTAAAGAGTTAAAGAAAGGAAAATAAAAAATTACAAACTGTCCTGCATTTGTGTCCATTTGAGTATCATACTAGACTAAATGAGATGAACCTAAATGCATTTTCAAGTTTTTCATCGTCTGTCTATTTTTGGTATAAACATTCACCCTGGCAGTCGGTGACCTGGAAAAAAAAAACAGGACCTGACCGTTGGGAAAAACAGATGTAGAAAAACTGGACATTGGAATTTTATAGTCTGTAGTTAATAGAATAGAATAGAATAGAATAGAATAGAATAGAATAGAATAGAATAGAATAGAATAGAATAGAATAAACAATCCAATATACAATCTAATATACAATATACAGGAAAATAATATCCATTGCCCAGTCTAAACTAAAAATATAGAAAATATAGTCACCCTTTATGTATAAGATGTAAGTATCCATTAAGATGTTGTCATGCTTTGGGTTAATTAATTCAATGAAAGCACATGAGCAGCATGCCTTAAATATTAACTCCAAATATAAATAACACATCAACAGTTTCATTAAAGGTTTTAATCAATAAATGTATGATTTAAATAAAAAAATCAATAAATTATAACTTGTTATTAACTACAACAGGTACTAAAATTGTGAAAAAAAAATATTATTACCCTTGTTTTCTTCAATTTCTTGTTCATTTTAATGCCTGGTACAACTAAAGCTAGATTAGTTTGGACAAATATAATGATAACAACAAAAATAGCTCTTAAGATTTTAATTTCAGAGCTGATATCTATCAATTTTTCATGGTTTTCTTGATATTAACCAAAATCACACGTTCTTCCATCAATATCTGTGACATCGTACTGACAAAAACAGTGCTTTTATTCATTCCATGTTTTCTTTTCTGTCTGTTTTAGT
>JAPTGZ010000026.1:16221188-16237504 GCA_029814645.1 Fowleria isostigma | reverse complement strand
AACTAGTATTGTAAAGCGCTTTGAGTACCATTAATGTGTAGAAAAGCACTATATAAGTACAGACCATTTACCATTTAGGAAGGCATTCAACATCTCCCCTTTGGATTCCAACATATTCAAGTCACATTTCACACACACTTTATGTCAAACACACACATACAGCTGACAGCCTTTTCTCATCACTGTGAAACATCAAGTGCTTCATTAGCAAATGCTTTTTTTCATCCTGCATTGCCAGACTGTATCGAATTGAACCGAATCGGTCAGACGAATTAAATTATTTGGATGATAAATCTGTCCAAGGTAGAAAAAGTCACTGATGTGAAAACAAGACAATGGATCATTATAGGTTATAAACCCCCTTTATGGTGCTTTAAGCCCCTCTGTGTTGGAGTGTGGAGAGGAAAGGGCAGGGGTGACATACAAATTACTGCTGTCAGGCCCTTTATGGTACAATAATTGTAAGGACATTTTTCAGCTGTCAGTGCTGAAGCCGACACTGTGTTAGAACCAAGTTCACAGCCAGACTGAATGACAACCATAAACCAAATAATGAAAAGGAACCACAGAGAGATAAGTTGACTGATTAGAACATTTTCTAATGAATATAGAGAATAAATGTGTCACTTTAGTATGTATATTGTAATTTTTCTATTTAATTCTTCTTTTGTCACCCTGACCATCACTTTGTTAAGTACAATATTAAAACCGTTGGAAATTTAAAACCCCAAATAAAGCAGTAATTTGAGCCTGTGAATACTGAAACAGTCAGAAAATGAGCAGCAGTGTGTATTTATGTGTTCAGGTTTAAGCTCATTTGCAGTTTAAACACTTTTTAATTGCATGCATGACTAAAGAAATGTAATCAGTTGGGTCCATCCAGAAGGGGCTATTTTCACTCTTTTTATTTATTTATTTATTTATTTTTTTTTTTTTATTGTTTTCATCTGCTCTGACAGAAGATAAACAAGGTTCTTGGTATAAACACTTGTGTCTTTATTTAGTAAGTGCAGCACTCCAATGCAACAGGCCTCCTAGGGTTCTGTTAACAGATGACAGGATGGGCTGATAACAGTCATTTTCTCCAGTCAGCCATCTTGACAGGATGCTGAAAGAGGCTGCAGCCTCTCTGCTCCAACAGGAGGTGTAGGCAATTGTGCCTGCCTGTTGTCTTTTTAATGCACTTGAATGTAATAATTTTTTAGCCTGTCACTTCTGGTTTCTCTGCACAATCGTTGTCAAATGTGACAATTAGGTTTCAGTCGTGTGAAGATGAACTTGTTGAAATGTTTTATTCCCCAAGTTCCTATAAAGATTTTTTCTAATCTTGGTGTCTACAGTCACACTTTAGTCCAAAACTGGAAAAAAAAGACAAACAAAAAAAACATTAGTATTGAAGAGCAAGTTGTTAGCAGTAAACATTTTTTCTTACTCTATAATCAGGGAAAATATAGATGTCTATTCTTTTCTGTTTATTCTATCAATGTTTTCTTTCTGTTTATAAAGGATTTGCTTAGATAGAACTTGCCATATGCTTATAAAGGGAAGACGCCACAAAAATTATTTTCAGTTTATTATTAAATTTAGTATTTCTGCAGCTTGATAATATTTAACAGGACACATGGTATGAAAAATGAATAAAATGTGAATGAATATTCAATGATATATCCATAGTTTTATTTAGGCACATCTTATTTATCAGTTAAAGCTCCAGTGAGTGGGATTTAAGGGGATTTCTGTGGATGCAAATACAGAAATGGGATTCAATGGTTGTAATTATGTTTCTATTCATATATAGTAATGTAAAAATAAGAATAGTTCTGTTTTTATTATCTTATAATGAGCTTTTTCAGAGGGAGTGGGATGCCTCCACCAAGTTAATAATGGTATATGTTCTACATTTCTTCAACATCCAGTGCTAGGGAGCATTACTGTCACCTGTACTGGACACTGTCCCAGAGATATTACCCTCTTTATACAAAAGAGCAGAATGGACCAAACAAACACTGGCTCTTACAAGGGATGTTAAAGAAAAAAGTTCCTCATTTCAAATGACTCTGCATGGTAAAAGTATCCTCAGAATTGCTGTAGTCTTCACACTGCAGAAAACAATTGGGTGTAGTGTTATATAGAGGGGTATTTGAGGGGCAGCACTCATAGTCTCACTTCCTCTCTCTTTGCACTCCACCCCACTGATTATTTGAATTGGATCACAACAACTTCAGCAAAACAGATCTTTACACCATAGCGAACACCAGAGCACTCTGTGTCAAAGCCTGTTCTGCTGAAAATCAGAGACAAATGGCAAGATTGCTTTCCATCTTATAAGCGTTCACTTCTTCATCACCAATCAAGCTTTTTCTCTATTTTACCCATTCAAATGCAAATTCAAATGTAGGTTCAGGCAAAGGGTATCAAGTCCTACTGCGTCATGAATTGTAAGTGCCACAGCAGTATGAGTAACTGAGATTTCCTCTAAGCAATTTGAATATGAGCTGTTGAAAAATTAAAGAACCTCATCCTGTTCAAGGCTGTGTCTGCTGTAGCAGCACCAAGCTTATTGTGCCCCATGTCAGCTCCAGAAACTGATGTCCAAGGGCAGGGATGATGAAGGGCGAAACATAAACACATTCTATCTGCATGACAACCATGATAAATGCATTTGAAAGTAATTTCACTTAGGGCAACTCTGTCTTCGTGAATTAATGAAACAAGGTAGAATATGCAAAGTAGGCTACATTCACCTGAAAATCACAAGCAGTTGATCATGATATTAACCACTTTTCTGCTTAACTTATTGATGTTGTGTTAATTTTAGCATTATAATCCTTTATGTTGTTTGTTCACAGGTGCATCAGTATTATAACTCTTTACCAGAAGAGAAGGTTCCCTATATAAACAGTCCTGGAGAGAAATATCGCATCAAACAACTGCTTCACCAGCTCCCACCGCATGACAATGAGGTGAATGATGAATTTAATTTATGCATAAATAACCTATGTATTTTTTTATGATATTACTGGCCTGTAGACAACTGTACTGAAAGTTACGTTGACCCGTGTTATTCAGGTGCGTTACTGCAATGCGCTAGATGAGGAGGAGAAAAGAGAACTAAAGCTTTTCAGCAACCAACGAAAGAAGGATAACTTGGGCAGGGGCAGCGTGCGTCCTTTCCCCCTCACCATCAATGGGGCCATCTGCGATAAGGTAACACCAAGAGCTAGATTTCTCTCCCTTTTATACTCAGTTAAAAGGACAACAGTTATATTTGTATAACTCAATCAAATTATAAATGGTGGCTCTTTCTTTCTTGCATGGCCTTATTTTTGATGTTGCATCAAATAGATGAAACACATAAAAGGGAGAAAACACCTCTGTCTTCACATATTTCAAGTGTCATGTCTTTTCTTTCCTCTCCTGATGGTACAGTTTTTCCCTCCCTGTTCATTGAACTCTACTTAATACATTTTGTGTCTTCTTGTTTTGTTCTTGTTTCCTTTCTTTTCTTTTTCCTATTCTCGGCTCCAGTGTGGGGGTCAGATAAATGGAGGGGACATTGTGGTTTTTGCAGCAAGAGCGGGACATGGAAAATGTTGGCACCCTCACTGCTTTGTCTGCTGCATGTGTGAGGAGCTGCTGGTGGATCTCATCTACTTCTACCAAGATGGCAAGGTCTACTGTGGCCGGCATCATGCCGAGAGACTGAAACCCCGCTGCTGTGCCTGTGATGAGGTATGCCCGTCTGGGCCTGGAGCCCCTCATGATTGGAAATCACTGAATGGTTCATAACACTGAGACTTGGATGAGGTTGAAACTGGTCTGGAGTGAAAAGATGTCTTAGTATTCTTGCCATGTCTCAGAGAGTCCGCTTGTTTCTATCATAATGTGTGGTGAGCAGGCCTGAGATAACAATAATAACTTTGGCCACAGTTCTCAGCTCTAATTAAAGTCTGGGAAGGTTTGTTTACTTACACTGTAGTGACATGCAGTTATACAGGTGTCAGTTTGGACAGATCCTGGAGTCATTAGTATTTCATTTCATTGTCTTTGATTTCCTTAAATGACAGAAATATCTCCATACAACTGAAGGCTCTTGTATCTAATTAAAGTATTAAACTTAACACCAGGATACAGCCACATGAAGTGTAGATAATAATAAATAAGACAGAACAATCTATAGAGAATTAATGGAAGAAAAGAAGGACTTAAGTTCTTGACATGGTAGAGACACTTACTGTTATTACAAGATATTATAAAAACTGTATTGATAGACTGTGAGTACTTTTTTCTATATGAAACCAGAATCAGAATCATATCCTTCAACTAGTTTTGCATGAAAAAATAAAAACAAACCAAGTATGGAGCCCTTAAGTTCCAGACTCATCAACACAATTAGTCCATTTTACAGTTAATTTAAGCCCAACTAAAAATCTCCTGTCATTTCCACTCACTTCTAACCTCCATTAAACTCCATTTACAGAGTCTGTCTGTGTAAAATGTCTGTGCTGATGAATTCATTGTCTGGGTCATGCAGATAATCTTTGCTGATGAATGCACTGAGGCAGAGGGCAGGCACTGGCACATGAAGCACTTCTGTTGCTACGAGTGTGAGACCACCCTCGGCGGCCAGCGATACATCATGAAGGATGGGCGGCCACATTGCTGCAACTGCTTTGAATCCCTTTATGCAGAGTACTGTGATGCATGTGGAGAACACATAGGTACACATTTGTCTCCTGAAGCTTTTTTCCTCATGTTCTGATGTACATTATCTGTGATACGGGCACGTAGGCGCATCTTTCATAACCTAACGTCATTGAAATCCAATAACAGCCATTTACTGTAAATGTGGGAATTATCTCCACCATGAGCCACACAGCTGTGGCAGGGTGGATTCTGAACACTGAGATGTGGAGGGTTATTATCACCCCATGCTCCAGTAATAGTATAAGAATGTGTTTCAGGGGTTCCTCCCATGCTGTACACATATGTGAGCTGTGAGATGATTGCTTCTTCTAGTTGGGGTGAGGAACTGGTAAAATATATTGCCAATATCTCTGAACTCCAGGTACATGATGGTATGATATGATAGGAATGATTGACAGTTACCCACCCACCATTCCCGTCAAGGAGAGAGTCTTAAACAAAAACTGTACTGGCGTCAAAAAGAAGTTATCTCAGTGGTTTTATTGTTTAAAGTAAAAAAAAATTTATAAACACTCAAATCTGTTTTATTTATTGACCTATAGAGGATTGTTGTTTTCATTGTATTATAGTTTTTTTTATTAGTTTATCCTGCCTGAGCGGCTCAACTCAAGATGTTTAATTTTAACTGTAGCCTGTTTTGCTCATGAAGTGTGATAGATTGTGGCACCTTAGTAGACTATCTAAAGGTTAGGAATCTCTTTATTGTAGTTTGACAAACTAGGGGCCCTAAACAGCATCTTGCTTAAGGCTTTCATGAAGCTAGAAAAGTTCCTGTTACAAGCCTACGTTTAAGCAATGGTTAGGATTCCATAAAGAAGCATGGATGTTAAAATATTAAAAACAAGTCTAAAATTCTGTTGTTTTCCTCTTGCTAAAGGTATTGACCAGGGCCAGATGACATACGATGGGCAGCACTGGCATGCAACAGAGGAATGTTTCTGCTGCGCCCGCTGCAAACGCTCTCTGCTTGGCCGCCCCTTTCTGCCGAAGCAGGGCCAGATCTTCTGCTCAAGGTCCTGCAGTGCTGGACAGGTGATTATCCAAAATATTACTAGAGCTGTATCAAATAAATATAATTGTTTTTACAGTGTGTGTGCATGTCACTGGTTTTTACAAAATTGCTTCATTTATACAAATTAGGATCCAGATGAGTCAGACTCCTCAGACTCAGCTTTCCAGAGTGCACGTTCCCGTGAGTCTCGCCATAGCACCAAGATTGGGAAAAAGGAGCGCCGGAATGCTGAGCAGGAGCGAAGGAGTGCAGAGGCTCGCCAGTCGGCTCCTCCACCTATGCCTGACCGTCTGTCTGCAGAAATCGATCCACTGTCTGTTCAGATGGACCGTTTAAGTCTCTCATCTAGCCAGACCCCAAGCAGGACACCTAATCGCACACCCAGCCGTACTCCAAGCCGTGCCCCGAGCCTTAACCAGGTGTGGATGAGCCGAGATGACCCATACGTCCCTGCTGCCTATGAAGGACCCCAGAGGGAGCCCTCCCCCACCCCAGCACCTATACATCTGTTGGGTCAGTGTAACCCCAGGCAGGGTTACAATCCTAATGCAAATGCCCATCCTCCAGCCCAGAGTACTGTTAATCCTGGGAAGAGGCCTGACTCCTGGGGAAAAGAACAAGGTAATGCCAAGAGGACCCCGATGGCTGCACTGAGGGGTCATTCCTTTAATGAAAACTGGATTCATCACAGCCAGGATGAGTTCAGGCCCAACAAGCTCCGCACACAGATGAGCTTCAACGAGATGTCTAGCCAGAACCAGGGCTTCTCTGATAAGAGGAGCATCAGCCTGCATGGATTCCAGAGAGATGGCAGACCCCCCCTCACCAGGAGGAATCCCATCAATGCCATGAGCTTCAATGAGCCCCTCACTCCTTTAGAACAAACTCCACGAGGATCCATGGATTCTCTCACCATGTCCAATGCCACAGGTATAATGAAATACCTATTAGTTTATTGTAATACTGTACTCATAATACAAAATGATGATATTAATAACATCAGATTATGTTACAATTTAACAAAGAATTTGTGTTTTTCCAGGAAATTCTCTGGATGGCGGCAGTAAGCGTCAAGAGCATTTGTCTAGGTTCTCTATGCCTGACCTGAGTAAGGACTCAGGCGTCAATGTGTCTGAAAAGAGCAACATGGGAACGCTCAGCTCTTCAGTCCAGTTCCACAGCACAGAGTCTTTGTCCTCCTCTCGCCCCTACAACAACAACAACATGTACACTCCACTCAGAGTGGGCTACCCTCTGCAGTACTGGGATGGTCCACAGCCACTGGGATTTGACAGCAAAGGCCGCATTGGTGTGATGGGCAGCAGTGGGAACCTTCGGATGGCTCCGATGAGCGACAGAATGCCACGCCGACGCCTCAACACCCAGGAGTCTTTGTCGCAGCAACAGCAGCCCCAACCAAGACGCCGCAAACACCATCGTGGAAACCATGGTAATGGGCAGCATCGTAGCGGACGCCACCACAAACGCTCTCGCCGCTCCCGCTCTGACAATGCCCTGCATCTGGTAGCAGATCGGCCCGCTCAGATGGTGGAGCTGCCCTATCGCCGTGTACAGGAGGATTATGACCGTTTTCCCTCTGGCCATGCTGCTCGGGAGTTGTTTGGTCTGGATCCAGGTGGATACAGGCAGCAGCCCCACCGCCCTTGTCCCCGCACCACCTCTGATCTCACCTTACAGAATGCCGGTTGGCAACCTGTGGGTCTGGGTGGGCCATGCTGGGGAGACGGGTACATGGAGGCTGCTGACCCCTGGTGCTCCAGCTGCTCCTCTTCCTCTGAATCTGAGGAAGATGAGGGTTATTTCCTGGGTGAACCTATCCCTCGGCCTGTGCAGCTGTGTTACATCAACAATGAGGAGTTGCGCCATCGCTACAGCCCCTCTGGGATTGGTGCCCATCATGGACCTCTGCATGGACCGATTCATGGCCAGCTGCACACTCGCCAGAGGAGGAAGAGCAAAAATTGCATAATTTCCTAGATACAGAGCAAAGAGATGGGGAGGGATGAGCAGGAGAGTGAAAAAGATGGAGAGGTAAGGAGATGGTGAGCAACAGAGAGGATGAACAGAGGGAGTGGGAAGGTGAGAGTGAGACAGTGAGAGTAAATGGAGTGTTAGTGTATGAGTGTGTGTGTGTTGTGGGGTTGAAGAGAGAAAAGGCCTATTTTTTGTGCTTGTGAGCTTACACAACTCTACACTGGGTAGTGTTTGTGTACACCTACACAGGATGATCTAATCATAAGAGGAAGCTCAGCTGGCTTACACAACAGAAATGTTTACAGTGATGGAGATCAAATCCACTGATGGTAACTGGAAGCATTGATGAATCTGACTACTAAATATACTGATGTGTGATGTATGTGTGTGTGTCCATGTTACGAAGGGACTGAACAACCACTTTACTTTGTGAAAGGGAAATCCAACTGGTCCAACTGCAGTGATCTGACTTCATGTCATGGCTCAGTGATCCAATCTCTGGGCAGTTAAACTTATTCTATGTGGACAAAGCAGAAATTGTGTTGGGATAGTGAAAACTACGTGCTAGATTCCAAGCTATGTCATTGTTTACCTCAGTGGAATCCAAATGCTGCTGGAATATAGTGTTGGCTCGCTAGCCCTGTTATCACCTTGTACAAATAGTCTGTTGAATCTTGTGCTCTACATAGCCGGCTCTCCATGCTTTAACAAGGACAGAGCGCTGGACGGCCTCTGCTCCTTGACCATTCAGGCACAGTAACGTCAGGTATGGTCCTGTTTTCTCTTCTGCAACATGCTTGTTTTTTGAAAGTTAGCTATAGATGATTAAGAATAATAATAATGCTAACAATAATAAGTATAATAATGCCAATAATGATTATAATAATATTAAGAAATAATACCTGTTAAATGTATATATAGTAATAAACTTATTATAAAATAATGGATGTAGTAATGTAAATGTAATGTACATATGGTCTTAAATATTTATATATTTTGTAACTAAAGAATCATTATTTGTATAACATGATGTCAAGATAGGGAGGCTTGCATGTCAATTTGTTGTTGTTGTCTCATACTGAAAATAAAGTGTACTTCAATGAACAGCCAAAAAGTTGTGTCTTAGCCTGACTGATGCTCCTCGAGTGTATTTCTGAAAGGATTTTACATTCTCAGATAAGTCAGTTTCTGAACTGTTAATCCACAATGCAGCAAAAAAGGAAATCAAGAAGCAACGTGGCCTGATTCCACAACAGTTGAAAAATCTACTTTTCAGTACTTTTTGGTGAAGGAATAGACACAGCCTGGCTGAGAAAAAAAGTGTCCATGGATTTAACTGAGCAAATGATCAGTATGTTTCAGCATGAACAACTACTGATGCAGTGAGTAGCTTTACATTTCTTAATCAACCATCATTTTTCTAGAGCAACAATCTTCATTGTTTTCCAGGCCAAGGACCCCCTAAGTGATGGAGCAGGGACTATAAACTATATATTGTATTTAATTTAGTTTTATAATAAACTGGGAATAGTTCAATGTATAAAAATATATCCTGCATTTAATACAGGTCTAGTCACATGCTGAGTGCACAGGTGCTGAGCTTGGGAGAGCTCATGTGTCAATGTAAGCATTTCTGACTGAAATGTAAGTTTTTGCCTCCATTTATCCATTTTGCTACAATATATCTCACTCTCACATTAATGTATATTTAAAGACATTTAAACTTGTGAGGGAAAATTTGTAAAAATATTTTTGGAATTATTTAAAACAATCTAATGAAACATTTCATGACCCCTGCAGTACCTCCACCGACCCCCTGAGGGTCAAGGACCCCATGTTAAAGACGTCTGTTGTAGAGCATAAATATTGTTTATACTGTAAATACTGTGTTTCAATGGAAAAGGGTCATGTGGTCTGATGAGTCCAGACTGACCCTGTTCCAAACTGATGGGTGTATCACGTTGAGAAGAGAGATGGATGAAGTTATTACCCATCAGGCTTAGTGCCAACAGTACAAGCCTGTGGGAGCAGTGTTATGATCTGGGGTTATTTCAGTCGATTGGGTCTCAATTCAGTAATGTCATGTGACAAAAGTAAACGTTGTGACTTTGCACAAGCTGATCCAAACTATACCACAGTGAAAGTGTACCATCATCCAACTGGGATTTTTCTGTGACCAGGCTATGTACGATCCCAAATCTGCTATTAATAACCTTAAACGTTACCGTCCCCTTTCCATTTCTGCACTACAGTTACCGACTGACTGCCTACAGGTTGATATATTTGAAAAAAAACAATATTTGATAATCATCTTAATGCATGTGTATTGGGTTCCAAATTAAAACATGGAACCTCCATTAACCCTGAAAAATTACTAGGTCAAATTATTTTTCAGGGTTAATGGAGGTTCCATGTTTTGATACTTTATATATGTATATTTGTTACTTTGCCATGAGTTTCATTTGCCCAAATAAGACACTCAAATAGCTTTTGATTATTTTTAATTTGTCAGATATGTAAAAATTTGCTTTACAAAAGTCATCAATAAATTACAGTGATACAATGTTACAATGAGAATGGTATTTGTAAAGAATATATACAAATACATTTGAATACAGCGGATTTTTAGTGATTATCATATTTTCACGTTTTTATCACAGTTAAGGTTTTTAAAATCCACCTGAGTGCAAAGAGGGGCTTGGGTCCAGTCTGCAGAAAAAACTCTATTGTCAGTATACATATCTACTACAACACGATCAAAATTAAAACCACAAACATTGCACTGAGATGAAAAGCAGGTGTTTGTGTCTTCTCACTGAGATGTATCCCTGGAGTCGTACTCCTCTATAAACCTCTCCATGGCCTCCACACATCGTGCCCCAATATCCCTGAGGTTCTTCTGCAGCGAGGCCTGGATGGGGACTTCCAAGGACGGGTCTTTTTCTATTAGCATCTTTACCACAAGGCCAAACATTTCACATTCCTGGTAGTACACCTGAAAGACACATGTTGAGAAACATTCAATTTTAGGCTGGTTGAAATGCTCCAGGAGAGCTTAAAATGAGATACAAGGACGGAAAAGGGAGAGGAGGTCATGAAGGCAAGAAAAACTGAGGGAAGTGAGCACAGAAAATAAAATTTGTTCAAAGTTTTGCTATTTGTTTTGTTGTTTTCAATCACCATCGAACGGACTAGCCATCTGAGAAAACTCTCAAATGATGATTGTTCACCGGTATCGTTCTTGCCTGTATATGGATGAAATGTGGAAAAGTGTGAATTAGCTACCTGCTGCCAGCCTGCCTTCCAGCAGCGCCTCAATGATCCTGCAACCATGGAGATATGAAAAGCAAGAGGCCATCTATTTTGTCAAGTGGGTGGAAAATACACACTCACGTTGTATACACAAATAAAGACACACTCTGCCTCATACGAATAAACAGCCAATGAACCTTAAATGTAATGTCATGTTGACGACATCCAGACAGCATGTAGCTCCATGGCGTGGCATGTTTGACTCGGGTATGGTGAGTTTTCAGGCTTGCTTGCTCTTTATCCAAATAAAAAAATCCAGACTTTTTACATACATTTTCAAAACTGCCCCCCACCCCACCACCACCCCCAAAAGACCTTGACTTTATGTACTTTTATACTCTTGCACACCTAAAAGGTGTGGAAGACTGTATCTGTTATTTGTAGTAGAAAAGGACATTTTAATAAATGTATGAATGAATGAAAGAATACATAATTTGCAGTAAATTATGTTTTACTGAAAATGTTTTCAAAACCTATTAAAATTACAAAATTGCATGGATATGACACAAACAAGTTTCACTAGAATCATTCCATTATTGACCGGTTAGCGAAATCATATTCAGTTTTTTATGTTTTAAAAGTGTTAGAAGCTATACTTTCTACCACTCCTTTTTGCATATGTGAATAAAGTCATATTTTGTTTTAATGTATATTAATGTGACAGGGCTGTCAAAATTAACACAGTAACACAGATTAATCCATCATCATGATTAATCTGATTAAAAATGTTAACACAGTTAACACAGCTGCAGTGAAGAATGACTCTGAACGTCTCTGCTAACGCATTTCAGGTAGTTTGTCCAGGTAGAGTTAGCGTTGCCAAGATGGAAGAGTTGTTTCAAGTTGTTTTGTTGAAAATGTTGAAGGTGTTTCATAAAAATGTTAAGTGCATACATATTCGCTTCTTTCTTGAGTCTGTTTGCTCATGTAAAATGAAAGGTGATTAATATAGATTAAAACTGAATGATATTTGATCACAATTAATTGAAATGAATCCACAGCAACCCTGTAATTAATCTGATTAAAAATTGTAATTGTTTGAAAGCACTAATACAAGTTCTTCATGTTTTCTTGCAATCTTTTATTTCTAAGGACTAAAGTGGGATTACTTTGTTTTATTGCATATTTGATATAAACTGAAACTAATTACTATGCTTTCCTCATGTATTCCTTATCTTACAAGACTATGTGCCTTTGAGCATCTCTAAAATTTGATTGAGAAAAACTGTTTTCTATTCTTAATTAAGTATGGAAAACAGTAATTAATTAAGACTTTTACACAAAATTCCAGACTTTTCAAGGTTTGGAAAACAGCACTTTAAAAATCCATACTTTTTAAGACTTTCAAGACCTCTGCAAGCACCCTGGTTTTTATTCAAGTTTTCGATCAATAAATTGGAGAAGACCCTCTGTTGGATTTAGTGAAGATAGCAAATGACACTAATTCCACATTTCAAAACAACTTTATCCACTACAGAAACAAATCTTTTTTTCTCCCTTGTATCATGTCTCTAAGCCCTTTTGGAGATTTCCCCTCTGCCAGTCTTTCTCTAATCCCAGCTTTGCTTATCTCTCCTCCTCGATCTGTGTGGAACCATCCCTTTTCCCGTGGTGTCGGTGTGCAGCGGTACTCCTCTACCTCATCTATCTCTTTCCTCTTCTGCTGGATGGCTCGGTCTCGTGCCACCGTCTGGCTCGCAGTCGAGGGGAGCTCCCCATCTCTGCTTCGCTCTCTTTCTTTGCTCTTGCTTCCCTTGTGATCGCTCTCTCTGCTTTGGCTCCTGTCACTCTGAGAAACCTGCAAAGCACAAAGACACAGAGAAAAAAAGTTGGACTGCAGTAATGAGACAGTTGGCAAAACCCATGGGTGCAAACATTGATCACGACTGAGCTGCTAATGACCAAAAGATGACTAAAGTGAAGTTGTACAAGTCAGCTTGTTACACTGAGGCTACTGAATTATACATTTGTATTCTGCTCTGAATTCAGTGTCAAAGCATATGCACTGACATGAGATTTTCAGTCCTAATTATAACTCTGCTACTAACACATAAAAAAACCTTAGTTCATCAGGCATATAAAATGACTTAACCTGTAAAACGTCCAATGTTTTTAGGTGACTTTTAATTTTACAACACATTTAACCTGTAATAACTGATTTATCACTATTTGGCATTTTATCCTCTGAATTAATTTATTGAATAGCAAATTTAATTTACTGATTACGCAGATGTTCATAAAAGCTCAGAGTACATTCAGAGGTTATTATATCAGAACACAGAAAACTGTAGAAAAAGTGAATTTTTCAACAAAGTCTCTGATTAACTGATGAACGTCGCAGAAAAATTTATTAGACCATCAAAAGTCAGCAAAAACAACAATTATGCAATCAGGAATCAGAAAAGAAAACATGGAATGCCTAAAAACACTATTTTTGTCAGTAAAATGCCATAGATATTGATGTAAGAACTTAAGTGATTTTGGTTATTATCACAAAAACTATGGAATATGGATAGATATCAGCTCTTAAACTCATGTATGAGCTATTTTTGTTGGTATGATTTTATTTGTCCAAACAAATGTACCTCTAGGTGTACCAGGTATTAAAATCAACAAGAAATTGAAGAAAACATAGGGCGGCCTAAAAGTTTTTCCATGATTATATAAACCACTGCCATTTGTCAAAATACATGGATTTTATTAGTGAACTGATTTTACAGAAGATGATCGTGTTTTCACCTTCACTGATGGAACCTCTGATAATCTAAATGGGTCATATGTGATGATGCTGAAAAGCTGAGAACCTCCATTTTACCTGGAGTATTTATATGTACTGACAGGATTAGTGTTCCCAACATTATTAAACATTTCAGATCAGCAGCCAATGGCTGTTTAGGTCTATGAGGGTTAAATAATGGTTCATTTCGATTTATAATGCAGCTACTGAGACGGTGATAAGAAGAAAAATTTTGTTTGTAATAAATCTTCCAAACACACACACACACACACACACCGCGGTTCTCTCACAATGGTGGCAATTAACTGTGTATATTTACTCCAGTGTTTAGTGCAAGAACGAGCATATTTTGATTTGAAGCTCCAATGCACTCTACAGTGGTAAAGTGAGACATATATTACTGTTAAATGAATTAGAATCATCAGACTGGTACTAGTTACTTTCCTAATTTGTTTTTTCTTCCAAAAATGTCACTGTTGCCCATAAAGTTGGAATAAAATATTTGACCTCTTCTCATTAAGTGATAGGGATGATGTGGTTTATTCCTGAACTGTGACTCCGTATTTAATCATTGCGCTGGTCAAAGGTGACTTACTGATGTGTCTAAATAAGAATAAAAAGAGGAATGAATCTGAAAAGAAATGTATTCCAACTTTATGGCCAATAATGTAAAAATTGCTGAAAAAAAGTGATAATACAGTCACGAAAAAAAATGATGAGACCACCTTGTGTTTTCTCCCAATTTCTTGTTCATTTTAATGCCTGGTACAAGTAAATGTACATGGGTTTGGACAAGTCACATGACACACACAGGAGTTAGTACTTGATTGCATAGCCATCGTTTTTGATTACTTTTGATGGTCCAATAATTTTTTCCGTGGCTGTATCATAGGGAGATTTTCTTCTTCACAAAAAGCAGCCATTCTTACATGACATACATGTGCTTAAATATTTCAACTATTTCGCTGCATTTATCATTTTATACTTTTTGTGTGATGTTTGTACATACTTCTTTCTAGTTGCTACTCTGTGCATTAGTTAGGTAGGATAATCATGTTAGCAATACTTAATAAACCTGTAAAAACGTTCCTCTTTTAATTTTGGTGCTGATAGGTGGGGGCGGCCGTGGCTCAGGATTTAGAGCGGGTCGTCCAATAACCGGAAGGTTGGCGGTTCGGTTCCCGCTCTGTCTCAGTCATGTGCTTGTTGTGTCCTTGGGTAAGACACTTCACCCACCTTACCTCCAGTGTAGCTACTCACACTGGTGTATGAATGATGGGTGGTGGTTGGAGGGGCCGTAAGCGCAGATTGGCAGCCACGCCTCCGTCAGTGCGCCCCAGGGCAGCTGTGGCTACAAATGTAGTTTATCACCACCAAAGTATGAATGAGTGAGTGAATGAATAAGGACCCATTGTCAGCGCTTTGACAATAATAAAAAAGCGCTATATAAATCTAATCCATCATTATTATTATTATTATTATTATTATTATTATTATTATTATTATTATTATAGGTACATCGCCTTACAAATACTTTTCATATTGTGCTGTCTTACAATAAAATTTTAAATGCAACTTTTATAACAGATCTGTGATAAAAAAAAAGACTTTTACTTAAAGATTTATGAAATGCTAGGGTTATATGTACAAATATAAATAGGTTATAAACAAGAGGGATATACACAAAGTAAAAGGGACTTTTCCCACAAATTTATTTCTCTTTTCATTTCTGATTAATAAAGTTCATGTGTAACACAGAATGTAAAAACACCACTTTAATTAATTCAGTGTCATAAAGGATTAGTCACCCAATTGTAATTGTGGAAGTATTTTGATAAATGTGTATTTTCAAACATTACCGTTTGTTAGATTATCTATATACTGTGCTTTTAATGAACGTACCCCCAATATGGATGTGAAACGAGTAAAACATATAACACTGAGCCTCACAGATCATCACTCATCGTCGAATTTCCTCGTGCATTTTCTTACACAGGGCTTGTCTGACTGTGCCACGTCAGATTTAGCAGATGCTGGTAACTTCAGAAAACTGTAAATGACCCACATAAACACGATGAATGCCACCTGTGCTACCAGCTGTGTCAAACAGAGTGACAACAGCAGAATACAAAACACTAAAAATATGGTGAGTTCTCCTGAATTACTCATACGTGACATTTAAGAACAAATTTATCAGCACGTGTGGTTCAGGCTCGAGGCCCATGGGTAGCGAAGTGATATGAGAATACACATGTTGTTGAGTGCTATCGCATCAGTCCAAGGTTGTACGCTTATTGTTATTAATATGTTTGTGCAATCAATGGCTACAGTCCTTTATTAACTCTTTCCCCCTTGGACGCTTTCGAAGAACAACCCGTATATATGTTACGAGGGCAAACCATGGAACATTTTGTTTTTCCGGTGTGTTGTTTCTTTTCCCAGTGGCTACTACTTTGGCCAATTTCAGGGAAAAAAGCAGTAAAATTTTTTTTTTTTTTTTTAATTTTGGCAGGAAAATAAAAAAAATAAACTAAAATAAAAAAAAATTATTTA
>JAPTGZ010000026.1:16179420-16193625 GCA_029814645.1 Fowleria isostigma | reverse complement strand
CATTGTGTTAAAGTTAGTTTTGGTGTACTAATGCATGTTTGCAGCTAATTTCTTTGACTTAATTGCAATCATACATGATTTAGTGAGGGGGGTGTTAATAAAATTTGCTTCTTCTCACTCCCTTTCATGTTTAGAGTTGTATATTAGTAGTAACCTGCTGTATATATTCATGTGTTATGTATGTAGTGTACACACGCTTATAACCAATATCTCTACATTTCTCTATGCATATTTTGCTTATGTAAATTCCTCTATATTGTGTGCAAACTCTGTATATTTGTGTACACGAGATGTATATGATCAGTATTGTATATTGCACATGTAGATATAATTAGTATTGTACATGGAGTGCATAAGCTTGAAATAAACTATTAAACTAAACTATCACGAGACACAGGAAAGATAATCAAATGTGCCTTAAACTTCGGGAAAAAAGAGCTCATTCCGTATAAACACAAACAAAGCATTTTACAAGTCACTTTTATTCTTGTCTCTTATCAAGAGTACACCCCGTGACTTAAAAAACACATGATGGTTTGGCAGGGGCACACCACCATGTAATGAATGGCATTCAAGAGCATCTCTTCTGTGTAACAGCAGCTTAATGGCAATAAGACGACATGCATCAGGTCTTTGCTGAACAGAGATCACATTTGCATACATTCAACAAAGAGGAGACACTTCAGTAATATTGCAGCACATTATAAAAAAAATGGGAATTAGACTGATAAAGGTGATACTAATTTTCCAAAAACTTTTATTTAAAAAATCCCAAATGATGTGACTCAGTCTAAGCATCTGCTGATGTTACACATAAGAAGATACAAACTATTTGTACATGTTATCTCTGGGCTCCTGGGAAGCGGAAGTGCGACTTGATCTCGATCACTCAGATCTTCCCTGGGTCTTCTTTGAGGGTGACTGTACGGTTGAAGACGAGCTACAGGGAGACAAAGGAAATGGTTGCAGTCATATTACAATAATTAAATAATTAAAGACTGATATTAGTCATTTATAAAATCAGATAAAACTTAAGCATTCATTACTAAGCATAATATGCTAATTACCACACAAACTGTATGAATAATATTTTATGCATATAAATTATATCTACCTAGCAGAAATGGCAGTAATTAGCATACTATATATTTTATGATGCAATATTGCAAAGAGTATTTGAAAGTAGCAATAGAACCTTTTGTACATCACCGTACCTTGTCTGCTGTGCTGTCAGGGTCCAAGGAGAAGTAACCAACTCTCTCAAACTGGAATTTGTCAAAAACCTTTGTTCCCTTTACTGAGGTATCCACTAAGGCACTGGTGATTACATGCAGGGAATTCTAAATGACCAAAAGACAAAATATCAACCATCACTGTACCCACTGGCATCTCAGCAAATGAAGAGGCCATTTGAAACAGGAATACTCACAGGGTTTATGTCACTCAGGAAACCATTGGGCACTTCAGATGTGTCCTCTGGGTGTTTGTGCAGGAATCTGCAGTAATAGACGAGAGGTTTTGGTAAACAAGTCTGTTGTATCAAGAGTTGACTGTGAATCCTAGTCATTTTTGTGACTTACAGCCTTTCATAGAGGCGCACTTCACACACCAACGGCTGGCTGACCCAGTGAATGAAGGCCTTTGGTTTCTCCGCAGTCTCAGTACTGCAGCAAGTCACTTCCAGCTCCACCACTTTCCCCTGAGCATCCTAAGAACACCATGATAGCAAATGCAGACATGGGATTAAACAATATACAAAGTAGTTTTTAAAAAGATGATATTTGGTAGTAGGGCTGCAACAACGAATTGATTAAATCAATTAAAATCAATTCTTAAGAGTTGGCAATGAATTCATCAGTTGATTCGTTGGTTCTTGATCAGAAGACTATCGAGGAATGCCTGCATGCTGAGGAAAACAAAGCAGCATGGATGAAGTTTCAGATGCAAATCTGCTGCTAACTTTACTGCGGTTGCTGGTGTCCTGTCAGCCCCGTTTGGCCCAAATGTAGTGTGCCGTTTATGAAACAAAACTTAAATATCAAGGAAAAAAAATTAACAAAATCCCAAAGCGCAGTACATTCAGGCAAACAGGGCTGCTGTGTCCACCAGGAACATAATGTAAACATTAGCTTATGATAGCCTTTGTGTCATGATCACTTTAGCCCGCTAGCATCTCCGTTTATCAGTCCACCAGACAAATGTTACCTATTGTTGACTGAACTAACACATATAACAATAGTTTAATAGACTAGAACTGGAGCTGGTTGAGGAATAGAACCGATAGCCTCCAACCATTAGTGACACATGCCTCCTCCAACAGTGAGAAGGGAAAAAAGAGATGCACTGTGTTGGAGTGATGAGGCGTTCACAGCCGCTCCATCACCTGACTTGTCTGCAAATTATGACTTGTGTGTTTATGTGAAGAATTGATTTGTTATTAAATTAATCTACAGATCAATCAATTATTAAAATCATTGTTAGTTGCAGCCCTACACAGAAAAGAAAAAAACATTTCTAAAAACAATGCATTTTCTCCAGATTACATGCTTGTTTAGATTTTGGGATAACCTCTGACGCCTCTTACCTTGATGACCTTCTGGACAGAAATGACATAACCAGCATGCCTTAGGCCTACAGACTGATTTGGGGTCAGACGCTTGTAGCCTTTCTCCATCACCTGCAAAGGAAGCAAAGTCAATCATCTGTTCACCTTCACCATTAAAACGCTGGTTCCGTGTGGACAATAGCCACTGACCTCTCTGAAGTCGGTCTGTTCAATATAGACTGTACGTGTAAATGGAACTGTGTGGCTGCCCTTGGCTTCATTAGCAGGAAAGTCTGGTACTTGGACATTCAACTGAAAGAGAAGGTGAAACCAGCAGGATAAATGATTCAGTTTCAAGTAAACTACAAAGTAACCATAGCCTAAGAATAAAATGGAATGAATGTGTTCACAGATGGACAAACCTTGAAGGTTTCAGGGAGGTTAGTTATGGTGACTTTAAGGGGCTCCAACACAGCCATGACTCGAGGTGCTGAGTCATTTAACACATCCCTCACACATGACTCCAACAGGTGAGGCTCTGTCGTGGTTTGTGAAACTGTGACTCCAACCTGGACAAACCAGATTTAGGCTCTTACTACATATCAATAAATGATTTTTAATTGGTACTTGTTCTTCCACTAAGCCAATCCACATACCCGTGCACAGAAGTTGTTAATTGCCTCTGGAGGGAAACCTCTTCTCCTTAGTGCAGTCAAAGTGAAGAGACGAGGATCATCCCAGTCTCTGAAATTAAAGCAAATTTTTCAGCTGTTTAACATGTCCCATTGTAGCAATAAGACAGCACAAGCAAACTTGCACCCAATCAGGCAATCTGTACTTTTTTTTTTTTTACCTGTCTTAACCTATATTACTATGACTATTAACACTTTATCACTCTGTTATATCTATATTAAACCACACATACACTATGTATATATATATATACACACACACACACACACATACATACAGATGCACGCACACACATACTTTATTCTAATATTGCAACACAATAAGCTACTCATTTATTATTATTATTACTACTGCTATCTATTTATTTATTTACTACTTTTGCCCCTTGCCAATACTAGTATTTATTTTTTTTTAATTATGTGATTAAACTATCTATAAATGTATCTATATTTATATACACATAAAATACTATAAAACTAAATTATAACACAATATGAAACTTTATATTATTACTACTACAGTACTATTACTATTATAACTACTGCTTTGCCACTTGTTACTGTTGTACTTTCCAGTGTGTAATGATGGGTTTTTTTTGTTTTTTCCCAATACTATTTATATAGGTTTTGTTTTGGGTTTTTTTGTTTTTTTACAAATATTGTTATTGGGTTTTTTTTCCCTTGGGGGTTTCTCATGTGTGTGCTCAATGTTGTGCTGCTTTTTGGAACCTCTGCCCAAAAGATCAATAAAGTTTTATCTAATCTAATCTCTTGATCATTAAACTTTTTTTTTTCCTAAGCAATTAATAAATGTCTTGCTAACCATTTATTATATAACAGATGAATCATATGTGCACAGGTTGGCTCTTGGTCTAAATATTTAACTCCACGAGGCTAAAAAAGAATAAGGGATCTCACTTTACCTGACTGCGCCAGTTTCAACCAATTTTATGATTTTCCTCTTCGACACAACAGTGTAGGTGAGGTTTAGGCGGCCATATTCCCACTGAACAGGGCAGTACATGTCCAGAGAGTTACACAGCCAGTAATAGGATGACCGCCTACCCAACAGACAGAGAAACAACATTAATAATGCACTTGTAAGCTTTCTGACATGTAAAGTTTATTTAAAAATAAAAAATAATGTATACCTGGCCTGGAACTCTTTGGTACAGAGCGAGTGTGTGATATTTTCAATGGCATCACACAGACAGTGAGTATAGTCATAGGTAGGGTAGATGCACCTGGACATGCATGAAGAGTTAAGTCACCATCAACGTTTTCAATTACTGACTCCACCTTGAAATCATCCTACGTGCTTACATTAAATTTTTACCCTAACAGAAAAATATTATCCCAGCAGAATTCCTAAGTGTTCATACCATTTATCCCCAGTTCGATGATGTGGTGTGTATTTAATTCGGTATGCCACGGGGTCCATCTTTCCATCCTCCATGACCATCTTCATCCTGAGAGTAGCCTCTCCCTCAGCAAATAAACCATTCTTCATCCTCTCAAATAACACCAACGATTCCTCAACTGGACGGTCTCTCCATGGGGATGGAGGAGCGTTATGACCTTTCAGCTCCTCCCCCTTCTGGTGGCAAATGTATGCTTGGCCCCTGATGACAAACAACAACAACAAAAAAAAAAAGTATTATACCTTTCTATTTTGTCCATCTGCACCTACAACAAGATCAGTCTGTACACTTACCTGCGAATAAGCTCCACTGCGAGGTCATAGAGTTGCTGAAAGTTGTCTGAGGCGTGCGTAACTGCATAAGGTTTGTAGCCTGTGTAACACATAAACACTGATAAAAGACTATTCTCAACTGTACCACAAACATAGTATTTTTTCTCTTTATTGGGTACATTTGTGTTCTGTATGTTATGTTAAAGTTAGTTTTGTTGTACTAATGCATGTTTTCAACTAATTTCTCTGGTATAATTGCAACCATACAAGTTTAAGTAGTGAAACTGGGGGTAGGAGTGAATAAGATTTACTTCTTCTCACTCCCTTTCGGGCTACTACGGGTGTATATTAATAGTGAATTATTGTGTATGTTTATGTATATTTAAGTATACATAATTACTTACTTAATATGTGGATGTTATTTTTGTTATTGAGAATTGAAACAATGGTACATAGAGTGCACAAGCTCAAAATAAACCAATCAATCAAATCAAACTTACCAAGCCATTCCACCATGTCCTTGATGGCAGTGAAGTATTTTTCCTCCTCTTTCTCTGGATTTGTGTCATCGTATCTCAAAAAACAAATTCCATTGTTGGCCTGCAGGAGGAAACAAAGGTTAAAAAGGCTGCTATAACAGGGATAAAATAATTGGACTGTCATCAATAGATAGTGAAAGAAGAGATAAAGAATGCTACCTTTGCGTAACCAAAATTGAAATTGATAGCTTTAGCATGTCCGATATGAAGAATACCATTGGGCTCAGGGGGGAAACGAGTACGTATCTAAATGGAAAACAAGACACTTAATCAATATGATACTTTTTCTTCTAAACTCTGCAGATTTCCTTCACAAAATGTGCAAAAATCTGCCAGTTTTTTACCTGTCCACCAGTGATCTCCAGATGTTTATTAAGTAAGTCCATTGTCTTTGGTGTGACCACGTAACCCTCCGTTTTGTAGTTCTCTCCTGCACAATGGAAGACAAGCATGAAAAATATTAGTAAAAAAATAGCTTTAAGTATGGGGTTGATCACACCCTCTGACCCCCCACCCCCCCAATCCTTACCTGGTTTGTGGAACTTGAGTGCCTCCCCTCTGAGCTGTTCCATCAATGACTTTCCTTCTCCAGTCATCACATCACCTAAAGAAAATCCAACAGAGGTAAAAATATTACCTGGCATCATTTAAGTCAAATAAATGAGTCTCAATTCAAATTAAAAATTTACCATTCATTGCTACCTCTTCTTTCTTCACTTCATTATCAGCAGGTTTGGATTTAGGTGCCTACAAGATTAATATTTAATTAGATGTTAACAACAACTGAATGAATTACATATTCCACAGTGAGTGGGTTGTTGTTTGCTGAACTTTTACCTTAGGTTTCTTCTCCAGATCAGCCTCTGTCTTAGGACCCAAGAGGTGGAGGACCTATATAAACAAAAAAATGAGAAGTGAGAACCAGGCAGAGGACAAAACACCAATTTTCAGCGAATCGCATCGAAACTTTCACCTACCTGCATATCCACCTCATTCTTGATGACCTTTCCATCTGCCCATTTTAGAGAAGCGCGTGCCTCCCCTACAACAGGCAGAAAAGCAAGATTAGGCTGCAGTTACAATAACTTTTTCATAAATATTTATCCAGAGACACATGGACATACCCATTAACAGTCCCATGTTGAAGCGGTACCTCTCCTGTAAGAGCTGTTCTTTGTGCTTCTTAATAACTGACTCTACCTGCAAATATTCAGCTGTCAGTGGACACACCTGGTGAAGCTTTTAAAACATTCTTCTGGAAGGTTGGCTTATTAAGTAACTTACTGCATCTTCAATTTGCTCTGGTGTTATGACCACACCCACTCCACACGCCTCTTCAAACTCCTTAAGGTTGATGGGATCCTGAGGATTGCTCTTCACAAATTCCAAAGCAGCTACAAGAAAGGCAAGGCAAGGTTTTATTAGAGCACCTCATACTAACTCTAAAGGTAAAACATCCTGTCCTTCCTAACTGCATCTCTAAAACAGTGTCCTAATCAAAACTGTGTATTAAAATTAGTATGTTTTTAGATGTCAGCGGTGGTGCCTGACAGAATCTAAGAGTTGATGCAATCCTAAAAACATGTTTCAGTCCAGACATTTGATAATCCAGAGTTTATCCCAGTGTTATGCAATGTCATGTGGCAGCATGTCAAAAATATCCTGAATTACCTGCCAGTTGTAGCTCTGTGCAGATTTTACGCTGACCAATACTGTCGGAGAGGAATGCCAGGCGTTTGGTGTCTTTAAGGCGAGATGCCATACTGTACAGCAATGTACCCATGGCTTTGTCCACTCCTGATGCCCCATGGACACGTTGTACCTAATGGGAAAAAAAGAGGATAAAATGATTTATCATCAGGTTTCTGTACTTATGAATGGGCAATGACTAAAGATAAAACAGTGTCTTATTTCCAATATCATGGCTCTGTATCTTTGAGCAACAAGAAGAAAAGTATGTACATGGGACACAAACTCCTACAAGTTATGAGCAGTGGTTATAAAGGTGAGAGAGCTAGATACTTGGAGATAACTCTAAACCACACATAAGGCACATTTAATGGTTTACACATCCACCGAGTAGACTCAACACCAGGTCAGCATGACAAGTGACTGTCAGTCAAACCTTATGACAGCTGTCCCCCCGGACTGTTTCCGTAAAGGCTGCGCTTTCGGTTTCCGCAAATAAGTTGTCTTACCTGAGTAATTGCATCCTTCAGGGCAGAACTGAGCGCTTCATTTTTCAACGTCTCCTTCGCTTTCTGCTCACTGAGTCCAATGGAGGTGAAAAGTACCACCGAATCCGCCATTTTCCACCGCGTTCACCGGCTTGATCCGAGCCAAAGCAGCCACGCCACCGCCGCACACTTTTTCTTCCCAGAGAAAGACCGAGGGGCGACTTCCTGTAAACCTCAAAGAAATGAATGATTTACAGGAATACGAACCAATCAGACGACGGAAGCCGAACAAAATTTACCAATCAGAAATGGGTATCACACAGAGAGCCAATCAGAAGTTGTGTTGACATCAGTAAAGGCGGGACACCGGAATTTGAGTATTGTTGCATCAGATTGAGATTTGATTTACGCCTGTCAATAATTAACAGCAAGTACATCTTACCAACACTGTTACTTAGTATCAGAAATAGTTTTAAATCACATGTAACTCAACGCAACTCTTTGACAAACTCCCCCTCCTCTCTGGTATGAGTTGTTTTAAAACCCAGTGTAAGGTTTTTGTTGTCCATCATATTAAACAGTCGCTAAAGCTAGCTAAAACATACTTGTTCGGCAGTGTGTTGTAAGAATGAAACGCATAATGAAATGACTTGTAAAATGACTGGATACTTCTCTTTCCATTGCTGTTTCTAGTGTTTGATTTCTCTGCATTAGTCCAGTGTAAGTGGGTTTCTGGCACCGATTATTTTAACCAATACTGTAGCAATAAAACAGTAATGCTGAAACTGTCATCGGGGGCAAAAATGTGGAAATCTCTGCAATGTCCGAAGTCGGATCTGCGTCTAGATCTCACCCTCGCATGTGGACAGTCCTTCCGGTGAGTTTGACTAGACTAGCATCACGTAACAACATGACAACATTATCTGAGAAAAGGGGAGGTTGTAAAATTATTACAAGAGAGAGGTGTAAATGTGATTGACTATGAAGCAGTGATGGTTGCAACACTTTTGGGAAAAAAAAAAAAAAGATGGATGTTTTTTAGTTTCATGTTCCCTCTAAAATATTTGAGAAATGTAGTGGAATAGATTTTCTGTTAAGATGTGACTTTTGTATCATCAAGGTACCAATTAAGTTCAAGTTCCATCAGCAGGTCCTCTTGTGTTGGAAACTCACAGTCATAACTTTACTCCACACTGTTTCTATCTGGAATATCAGATGTATTTTGTCTAGAAGAAAATCTTTGTTTTATAAGGACTGAGTAGAGGGAGGTATTTGGTCGATTCTGCAACTAATGAATTCCAGAAGAAACTTTCTTCAATATGATGTTTTTGTAAATACATTTAGTATAAGGTGTAGTAAACAATAATACTCAGTGGTGACTCAAACTGATTCCACAAGGCATGGCCAATTTGGTCAAAGGAATGATACTTTATGACAACAGAATACCCAGGACACCCTCATTTTTTATAGATGATATTAATTTTATGGGAGAAAAATGGACCAATAAATTCATACATTATGCCCTCACATCAAATCTTTTTCCTTAACCATTAAAAAGGAAAATAATCATTAACCCTTTAACTACCCCACCAAGAAAACCTTTTTTGTGTTTTTATTTCTTATTCCCTCCTTGAATTTTATCCACTGTACTTACTGATATCAACTCATAGTGTCAAAAAATACTTAATAAAATTCTTTCAACATATTTATGATGTACTACCACTAAATCTTTAATATTAGATGAACAGAGGTTTTGATTTTCTAACAAATAATCCATTAATTTTTCTACTCTTACATAAAGTGACAACTCAACTATTTGGTTGAGCATGTTTTTTACATATCTAATTTAAATTTTTGTGGTATCAAATAATATAATTATGTTTAGGAAAGCCTATATTATACTATGATATGCCCCAAAAAGTATTCATATCTTTCAAGTTTTCATAAAAACAGTCAAAATGTTTTTAGTGATTTTCATCTTTCCGACTTCCTGATTGGGAGGAAGAAGTCGAATACCACTGATAATCACAGTGACACCTAGAGGATTTTTTGAGTATTACATATTCCACCCAAGTGGTAGAGTTGGCTCAATTAGGTTAAGATAAGTTAGGTACTCCATTTACTGAAATATCGTAACTCAAAATGTGCTAAACCATATGGTTGAGCAAGCAGTTAAAGGGTTAAAAGATAATGCTAAAAAAATTATAGTTAAGATTAGAACCAAATAGTACCTTACTCTACCCATATGGCCAAAAGTTAAAGAACACATTTCAAAACCTTGATATTTGTCCTTGTAATGAGTTTCTGAGACAAAGCTTCAATATAGAGAAAAATAACTTTCTTGAGCTGCTGTAGAACATATGTTTTTTTAACTGCACATACACCAAATCATTTTGAAATGCATTTCAAGATTGGGTATCTGAAAAGAATATTCAATTGTCCAGGTTGGAATATATAGTAATATGTTTATATTCTAACATGGGCAATTGAGCATTTCCTGAAAAACAGGAAATGGTGTTGCTAAACTTATCCACAGATGTATTATTCTTTTTATATTTTATACATATTCTGTTCTTTACAAGTTTGATGGTTAATGCTCAGTCTGGAAAAAATCTAAGATTTTTGAATGTATTGCCAGATTATGACATGTAAAGTTGGGAAAAAACAAAAAGCAACATGACAACAAGGGAGTTGGTTCCATGTTTGCCTACAGGCACACAGTAAATGAATGCTATAGACGTAAGCAGTGAGCCGTGTACCTGTGAATTAATTTTCGAAAAGCTCAGCCCAAAAAACAGAGCAAGCCATGCTAATTAAATAAACCATTTTCATCCACTTATCCGGGTCATGGAGGGTGTGCTTATTATCAATATATTTTTCCAGAGGCTTAAAATTATCATATTTGGAGTGAAACTACCATACACACCTGATTTGACATTGCTCACTAACAGCACTGTTGGAAAAAAGCTTTTCCGCATAGTTCTCGGTTCAACTGTGTAGTTCTTGGTTCAAGTGCAGTTTGAGAAAAATTTGTTTATGTTTTGTGTTGCCATGCAACATCACTCGTGCAATGTCTTGCTACACTCGTGGTATGGCGTGTATTACTTGCGCGTCATTCTTGCGACGTCATGTGTTGATTGGCTGTAAAGAGGCATGTGAGACAAAGCACAACACCAAGCACTGTGCAGGCTGTTCATTAATTTGACGCCTTCAGTACATATTACATATTACCCATACCTATTGTCATACATTATGGGATTTTTTGAAATTGATTCTACAGCATACAGAGGCGGAAATTATTATACAAATACTAGAAATATCGTAGGTCTGGCAACACTGTTCTAAGGGAATTTCTTGCAATCAGGAAGTGCTTGCATGAAAGAAAACATATCACTACATTTCTTTTGGTGGAAAAGTGCATCACATGGACCAGAGACATCTATACTGTGCCGTGTGTAACTACCTCTACCTATTATAACTTTTATACCTAGTCATCTCTAATATGAATTTTGACTTAATTTTTAATTCCAATCACTGACAAGTGACTAGAATTGTATTTTTCCTCTATTATTTTCATTATTTCATTATTTATTTCTAAACTATTTTTTCACATTTGTACATGGTTGAATAAATGTTCTGAGCTGTTAAAATGTTGTGTGTATTGACATGGAATTTTCATTTCAATTAAATTTAAACTTGCCCCCTCACCATGACAGTGTCACAGACATACTAAGGCCTTGGAACCTAGCTATAGTTAGCACATGCAACATTTCATTGAAAATAAAGGTGATATCCATTTGGTGGTTCCATGCAAGTAAGAGGAGAGTAGAAACTTAACCAGGTGATAGTATAAGGGTGCAGATAGTTAAACTAATCCATGTGAGGGGTGCAGAGAGTCACAGCAATGTGCCAACTACAGTGGGTTTAGACAAGCATGTGCAGAGAAGATTAGAGTGAGGTAAGTCAGGCAGGTACAGGTAGGTGTTCTTGCAAACCAACAAAAAAAGGCAAACACACAAAGCCATTACCTGAAAATAAAAATTTGCATTTACAAAGCAAGTAATTAGCTTAACTTGATAGAATTAATTAGCAAAAATGACAGAAATAAAAATATATTGAATCAAATTCAAAACTTTTTTCCATATCAAAATATAACATTTAACAATGAAAAATGCACTAGAATGAAGCATTTAAAGCAGCACTAGATGAGGTTTCTATTTTCAAACTATATTTTCTACGTCATTTTGATGGTACAACAACTCACAATGGGTTCAATTACACTTTAGTCATCACTCCAGAGTCCCTCTGTGACTTTTATTGGCACTGTGTAAGTTCAGGATACCTACCTGTGTCCCAAAAAAACTACAATTAAACTGCTTTACGGCATATGTCACATCCCACGTTCACCTTGAGAAGATGAGGCAGGTAAACAAAGTTTCGAGTGAAAGCTACAAGTAGGCTGACAGTCATGGCTGAAGCAGCAAGAAAAAACGGGTAGAAAAGAGGGTGAGGGTGTTATCTGAAGAGTCAAAGAAAAGAAAGCGTGAAAATGATGAAATAATACCCAGGACTAAGGGAAATCAGTTGCTGGCGTGAGTTGAAAGAGGTGGATGGATGCCCCACCGGTGGAGTTTGACATGAGCGTTTATGTTCACTTTTATGGAATAAAAGAGACAAACTCCGGTGGAACGTTCACTTCCAAAAGGATTTTAAGGACTGTTGTGTCATAGCTTTTACCCACACATGGCTCACCAAACAGAGATGGTTCTGGGCTATGTGGCGCTCTAGGCGAGATACTGATTTTGCAACAGATTCATGATTTCAGCTTTTTAAAATTATTACATATCTGATTGAATTTTTTTTGTGGTATCACATAATATAAGTATATCTAGAAAGGCTTCTTATACTATGATATGCCAAAAATGTATTCATGTTTCATATTTTCACCAAAAACAGTCAAAATGTCTTGAGTGATATTCATCTTTCTTGGCTCAATTAGCTTTAGATGAGTTTCGTACTCCACTTGTTGAAATATAGTGTCTCAAAATGTGCTAAATCATATGGCCAAGCAAGTAGCTAAAGGGTTCATGCAGCAGTAACATGAATCTGCACATGTATGACAAAATAAACGGACCAGTCACTGCTCATGATTAGTTGTCGAGCAGTTTGCTGACTTACATTCTTTTACCTCATAAGGGTTTGGATGGTGAAATTGTACTTGTAGTCAAGTATTTTCAAGGTGTGGTATTAGAGTTTGTATGTTATCTTTACTTTTCTTTCATCCCTGACAATCTGTGCCACATATTTTAACACACAGCTGGAGAGAGTCTGCAGAAGGTCACTGGACAGGCGTGATGGGAGGACGAGTGTGGACTCTGACCCAGACAGATGACACTCTGTGGTACTACGTGTATAAAAACCAACACAAGCAGGAGGAATGGACTCATAGGAAGTGGACAACAGATGTTTCTCTTCAAGAAGAAAACATCTCAGAAAAAAAATTCAAAGAGGCTCCAGAGAGTGAAGACATTGCAGCTGTGACTCAAAAGCAGGACTTTGAAGAGGATGAGGAGATGCTGAGAGATTATTTTCAGTTGAATGTCAAGCTTGCGGATTTGTACAGGCATTGGGGAGCAGCAGACCCCCACTTCAAGCAAATTGCAGACATATTTTCTGGTCAGAATTTATACTGCACAATATTACTCATAATACACCAGCTAATGACTGTTTGAATATTGGTGGTTAAATACAGCTTTTCATGCATCCACAGGTATACGAATGCTGCGCCAAGACCCGACCGAATGCCTGTTTTCCTTCATTTGTACCTCAAACAACCATATTTCTCGTATCCAGGGCATGGTGGAGAGGCTGTGTCAGGCTTTGGGCATCCCGCTGTGCCAACTGGATGAAACCTCTTACCATGACTTTCCCTCCCTGTCTGCCCTGGCAGGTGCTTTATATACATGGTGACCCAAAAAAACGGGAAATTTTTAACAATCCAATAAAACCAAGAGTGATGGAAGAAAAATATTTTATTCACAGTAATTGAAACCTTAAAACATGCCATTTAAGAAACAAGGATGGAATTTTCATTTTTTTAAAATGATGTCCTGTAGATGGCGTCCTCCTGTACAAATGCAAACTTGAAATCTGCTGTTGAGATTCCTCATTGACCGCTGCAACATCTCAGGTGGGATACTGTGAATTTCATCCTGAATCCTCTGTTTTAACTCATCCACAGTTCTTGGTCGTGTACACTTTACTCTTGAGATAGCCCCACAAGAAAAAATCACAAACGGACAAATCTGGCAATCTAGGGGGCCAGGGAACGTTACCAAATCTTGAGATCACACGGTTACCGAACAATTCTCGCACACTCTGTGCACAACTCAACCAAAAACTCTGGATGAGTTAAAACAGAGAAGTCAGGATGAAATTCACAGTATCCCAGCTGAGATGTTGCAGCGGTCAATGAGGAATCCCAACAGCAGATTTCAAGAATGCATTCGTACAGGAGGACGCCATCTACAGGACATAATTTTTAAAAAATGAAAATTCC
>JAPTGZ010000026.1:16156949-16170045 GCA_029814645.1 Fowleria isostigma | reverse complement strand
CAACTCCATGGGTTTTACTGGTGAATCAATGTTGCAGAAGATGACGGTGTTTCCATGGTAACTACAGAGCCTCTGAACGTCCAAATGGGTCATATCTGATGATCATAAAATATTTTACACCAATTATTGACCTGTATTAGTGGATCAACAGGGATTAAACAGTTTTTATCTGCAAATGGTTTTGGTAGATGGTGGATGTTTGAGTCTTTATGGTTAAAAAAAAAAAAAAAGGTTGAATATAAAGAAAATTTAGTTTGGCAACCGACACAAAAGTAGTGCTGGATCTTTATGGGTTATTATTGTATATGGAAGCTCAAATAAGCACGTCAAATAAATAAGACTGAGTAATGTAACGGATTACAGTACAGATTACTCTTTTGGGCATGTACTCTGTAATCATTTCAAAAGTAACCCTGCCAACACTACTTGCATATGACACTCCTTTCACAGTCCAGTTTTGGTTTTGCAGTTCCCATCTTATATTTTCCCTGATCCGATCTCAGCACACCCCAGAATCTGGATAGTGTATTTCCACCGCATGCTTTGTGTCGTCACGTTCCCAGTGGGCTGTGAATGTCTGAACAGGTTGGTTTGTAGATGAGGTGAAGTGATAAGGGGGCTCATTGTGATGCTGTTGTGTAACAAACAGACGTGCCAGGCGGTAGGTAGGTAGGTAGGTAGGCAAATCGCGTTTATCCGATGGTGAAAAAAAAAATGATAGGGGAGGGAGCGATGTGGATGGAGATGGAGCAGTCGGAGGGGGCGTACATCTTAGTGGCTCATGGCTAGAGAGCTGGCATCGGTAACAGGGCTGTACGCAACCTCTGTGTATGTCGACACAGGGCTGATCTATCTCACCCCCCCTCCCCAAACACCGGCTGTCGTATCTTGCGGCGTGTAGCTGAAGGATATACACCGTGACTATTATCCTCTATTCACTGTCTACATGATACGTCCTAGCTCCGATATTCTGCCGCAGAGGACGCCATCGGAGAGGAGCCGCACAGACCTGCAGGTATGTTGGATATTTAGTAGAATAAAACTGGAGGAAAAAAAAAAAAAAGGCTGCTTTGCGGAGATACTTTGCGCAGTGATCGGACTGTGACGCTGTCTTTACCTGCAACGTTTGGCTCAGGTTGACCGTCTCTGTTAATTAGGATGGCTTCTCTCACACCTTACATCTTTTTTTATTTTTTACTTATTTAGATTCAATTACAAGAAGGGCATATAATGGGCTTTGCATTGTTTTTAGTTGAATGTGTGCCTACCGTGAGGAGTAGCTCCAGGACAAGGCGGCAGTTGGAGAAATATTTTGATATTTTTACAGTAAAAATGATACACCGCTGCTTTTCGTGACCAACACTTAAGCAGTTTTCAATTTAAAAAAAAATGGCTTCTGTATTTATACAACCTAAATCAAATTTCCAGTGCAGCTTAGCTAATCAAAAAAACTAAGCTAATTCCAAGTATTGGTAAAGCACTAAGCTAGCTGATGTTACAGCATAACTTTTTGCTAGCTTTAATGTTAGTAACGGATACTTCAAGGACTGTAGGATATGTTAAATACAAAAGAGATATGGCTAAATTTGGTAAGTTTGTAGCATTATAATACACATATCACAAATTACACACCCACATTTCAGTCATATATGTTGATTGACTACTTATGCTTTTGTTTTTGTTTTTTTTAATGAGAAATAAAGGCCACCCAAAAAAAAAAAATCTCAGGAAATTGGAAGCGTGGCAGCACATGGAAATTACAAGTGTATAACGTGAAAATAGCAACAAGTGGAGTGTAATTTCTCCACTCGCAGGTGTCCAGTGTATTTCTGCGTGTTTTCCGCGGGCCTGTGGCCTGTTTACGAGGTTCGACTTCAATGTGTAGACAAGGGCTGCCGCAGAGATTCAGAATTCACCTGTTTCTCATCAGGCTTTGAATGCATCCTTAGCTGGGGAAAAGCGTCTCAGCCGGGGCGCATAGAGTGGTGCTGGATGTAATACAGAACAGTTGGAATTTAAAAAAAAAAAAAACCAACTTTAAAATTTACTGACAAGAGAAACAAACCATATCAACTTCTAAAGCAGGTAAATCCAGATTTACTGCGTGCTCCCCTGGTGTTTTCTTAGAGAGAGGTGAGCTTTCTGCACAGACCAGAGGATAAATGTCAGCCTTTGAGTTGCCTATAAATTGGCTGTTTATTTTAATAGCTCATCCTGTAAAGCAAGACATTCATTTACAGTCTGTATTTCGGCCTGGGGGCCTTTAAACTGACAGGATTGTTAAATAATAGCTTGCAGAAGTTAACAGCAGACATAACACTTTGCCAGAACAGTCATGACCTCTCAGAAAATAACTCAAACCATGAGTACTGTAGTCTTCAGAGAAACACACCCACTGAGTATTACACACCATAGGCTATATGTCAAAGCTATTATGAAGACTGTGGATTGTTTTAGGTAAATGCACTATTATATTTTAAGAAGTGTTCTCAGATACACAATAATTGCCCACACAACATACCATTTAACACAACAGTCATTTTATTGCATCCAGCTGTAACAATGTGAAGCACTTGGGTTGGAGTGGAGTTGTGGTTAAGTCTCTGTAGCAGGCAAACAGTTTATGAGTTGTGATGTCTGTAATCTATTTTACTGAAAATGTTTTGTGGCTTGACATGGTTAGCAGCTGTCTCAGTCAGTCACCAGACTTGCTATCTATGTGGGTGTGTTTCTGCAAATTGGTCTAAGTGCACTTTTGACCATCTGAGCGTTTCATGTCATCCTTGTTTGCAGGATTAGTTCAAGCTTTCATGAAAACTGTGTTTTAATGATTCCATATCATGTGTCAGTATCTGTAGTGTGGGTGACCTGAGTGCTGCCCTATGTGCAGAGGGCTGTGTGTGTGGGGTGCAGTCACGGTGCACTTAAAGTGCCTCACCCTCTTGGGCTGACCTTCAGCCTTTGATCTGTGGCTCGCATGAAGGCGGAACATCAGTCAAAGATGTTATTGGGCTCAGCAACTTTAAGCTGGATATCCGCTTCAGCTAGGGATCAAAAGTATCCACGATTGGTTCTGGAGCCTCTTCTCTTGGTACAGCACAACCTCACTGTGGGAGGTTCCTCTGCTGAAGCTGTGACACCCCCTCAGGCAATGGAGCGCCACGAGAGAAGCATCTTTAACAGGATTTGGTCTGTCTAAAGTGGTAAATGGCAGCTTTAGTTCGACATAGTTTGGAGTTTAGAAGGTCTTGAGCGTGACCTCACTTGGCAGACATCCTAAAATCTAAAATGCAATAGGGGCTTGTCTATGTCTTGATACATCAACTTCATTTAAACTGAGCAGTTAAGTGCCAGAATTATCATTTTAATCATGTAGCAGTTACACTGGAAATCAGCAAGAGGATATTGTGGTAGCTTTTTGCAATCCATATGTTATTTCAAGGTGTGGAATTTTTAACGGTCAAACCAGCGACCTCCCCCACCACCCGCATACCAACATAACCGCACATACTCTCCCATTTCCCCCCTCTCTCCACGTCTCCCTGTCTCACGTACAAACAGACTCACATACATACACTGCTTCACAGTGTTATTTCTCTCCCTGCGTAGCACAGCACAAACAAGTTATACATCTGCATGGTGAGCTGATGGGCATGGAGTAATATTTAAACTGCTCTGTTGGACTGAGGACCCGTTGCAGGGCAGAGCTGCACCATGACACACTGTTCTGTACTGGTTTATTCCGGTCTTACTCTCTGTCTTTCCTTCATTATTTCTTTCTCTCCATCTTTATTCCTCTGTTTTTGCTTACGGTGTCCAAACATCCTTACAGTCACTGCAGAAAACCCTGCTTCTTTTTATAATATTGCTCTCATCTTGCCTCGTAATCTGATTCTTACTGTCATTTTCTTGTCAAGTTTTTATAACCTTTAGTGGTTTTCTTCCCGTCTCAATCCCACCAGTGTTTTCTCTTTCTCTGGTCATGATTGACTTTGACTGAGAGTCTCATTAGAGAGCCACCTAGGATACAACTACTTTGGAGTCAACTCGGGTTATGGGCACTCAGTCAAAGACACAGCCTTGTAATGTCTGCTTTGACACACAGAACAGGCATGTGTCCACTTTCACACCACTAAGTGTCACTTGAACTTTATGATACTAGAGCAACAACTAAAGTTACGTGCTGACACTCACTAAAAAAAGAGTGTTTTATTTGTTTTTGCAAAGTTTTAAATCAAAGAGTATGCATTCTTTCTTCCAGATCACTGGTATATAACAAAAACAAATGTGTTCAAAAGAAATATATCAGATTTAGTCTGGATCAAAGTGGTTGTGATGGTGGTGTGAAAACTGTGTCTAAAGTAAAAATTAGGCAAGCAATTTTTGATGCTTCATTTTTTCCATGGAAGCCTATGTTGTGGCACATTTTGGTCAGTAGCAAAAGTATTAAAGTTTTAGACTTTAGTTGCACTAATGGAAACAAGTGCAAATCAGACCTGTCTTTATTGCAACAGCCTACTTTTAAAAAAAACAACTGCTCTCTGTCTAAAGCTGAAAATTATTTCCTTAAATTCATGGAAATTCTGCACTGCCATAGTTTGTCTGGCAGAGAACAGACGGAGCAAATGTTAAAATGAAAGCAAGAGATTCCCTGAAAACCTCCCTTGTGTCCGGTTGTTTCTGTAAAGTAAGAACATTATCGAGTTGTGTTAATACATGAGGACCTACATGACATCACTTACGGCCATGATTAACGTATTAGTACCAGCTGCTTTAGTATTAAGTCATGTGATTGTCTCCAGAAGCTCTATATTGTGGCCAAGGAGTTTAGAGTAATCTTCCGAGTGTTGCTTGCCGCTGTGCTACTGGATATTATCCATGGGTATTTCCTGCTGTGGATAAAGGATGTATTGTGTAAGAGACAGTGACGACATCTATACGACATGCGCAGCCCATTGCAAATTAAATATAGCACGATGTGTCCCTTGGCCCCCGGGGGCCTGACATGATAAAAATACACTGTGCGACTGTGCACCCATCTGCCTTCTCCCTCTGGACAGTCGCAGACGGATGTTCTGTCTTATTTGTAATGGTGCATGTCGGTACTATGCTAAGGCTTATGGGTAGGGCCAAACAATTCATCAAAGTTATTAAAATCACAGTATGGCCAACTACAATACCCAAAGAGCAAGAGTTGCAATTTTTTGACAAAGTGGACATATTAATACACATAATTATATATGAAGCAATGTGATGCTACAGAGATGCCAAGTTAAGTGATGCTGAATTGGTATGTATCCAAGCAAAAATCACTTGATCATTTGTATGTTTTTTCAGTGAATAGGCTATAATGCAAAACATGCCATTACCATATATGTCAGACAAAAAACCCAAAACTTGTGCCAAACATATTTAATAAAGTAACTTAAACTAATACAGCATACTTTTTCAGCCTTAAGATTATTTTTTCCAGTTCATTTTGGTGATACAACAACTCACAATAGGTTCAATTATACTTTCACCATCACTCCAGAGCATCTGTATCGCCTGCACTGGCACTATACAACTTATGGGTTCAGGTAGGAAACCAGAAGAACTACAAAGAATGACAAAATTTGGTGGTTTTACAGTATATGCCACAGAAATGTCACTTAATTGATGGGCGCATGCACATGCAGTGACCGGAGTTTGGTGTAGTGGCTTTTGAGCTTCATTTTATGGAATATAGGAGATAAGCTCAACTGGAAGATTCGTTTCCAAAAGGATTTTAAGGACTGCTGTGTCATGGCCCAGGACCACAACTCCAAACTCGCCCTTGATACCGTTGAATCGTAATAGTGAAGTAACAGGTAAAACACAGGGAGGAGGGGTCTGTCTGTGTATGAATGAATGATACTGCCGCTTTGTTGTTATGTGAGAACTAATCTGGACACTAGTTACTGAACTCTTGTCAGTGTGGTTGAGCCCATTTGTACATTCACTAGGAGATCCCTCCAGTGCTGGTTCTAGAACAGAAAAAAAACAAACATTTAAAACACAAGCAAACATCCTGTCCCATCAAATTAGAGTTTGTGAAGTTTCAGGAGGTATGGAAAAGGTAAATCAGCTTCACAACAACGGGAGACTTAGAGAAATTAGTAATGCGTTTTTAGTGTTACTTTCTAAAGGGAAATACTGATTCTGCCTTCTACACAGTATTACTGTAGTACAGAGATCACAGACTATTTCAGCAGAGGCTCTGAACTTTATGTTGGGTGATTGTAATCATGTCCCAATGAGGAGGACCCTAGTACATTTCAGTATGTCTCCTGTCTTGCCTCAGGAAGTTTGCCGGCATCACTGGCTTGTCAACAAATGCACAAGTATTGCCGAGATAAAGATTTTACGACAGTTGTTACAGACAATACCATATCTTGACTTTAGGGGGCCCCACGAGCAGAAAGTTGTCTGGTGTTGCTTTAATTTATCTATAATGAAACAAGAAGGAAACAGAAAAAACACAGAAAAATTAAGTTAGTACGTTAAAAAACATTGTGTACATAATCACACAAGCAAAATGAGCCTCAAATGTATCATAACTCAGTTTTTGGCTTTGGCATTGGCATTTGACATTTGGCATTATTCCATTCTTAATGTGGTGTAGGGTATGCTTGAAGTGTAGTAATACGTGTGAATGTTGAAAGTACATACAATTGTAGGCACAATTTAAAAAAAGACAATGTAGGAAATCCAAGATTGCAGCTTCAGGGATGATATCTATCTTGGAACAGAGACAGAATGCCAAACTGAGTAATAATAAGCCAGATGTATAGTCTTGGTCCAGGTGTCATCCTCAACCACCGATCACTCATCCATCCCATGATCAGCTACTAAATAACAGACGTCACTGTCAGGGAGCACGCATGGCCAAACCTCTGAATTTATGACTCATGTTGAAATCTGTCACAATAATTTAAATATTCAGCACTGCTTACGGGGTAGAAGGATGTACTGAGCAGGGCTGAGAGTATCCAGATTTTCCCAAATTCAGTCAAACCACTACTGAGTAAGCAGATCACACTGATCAGGTCTTTGTAGTGTTTTGTGGTTCTCTGTTTCTGATATGTAATTCAAAATGCTTAGAAGAACTGCCAGTGTACCAAAATGTACTCTGTTTGCATTAGTGCAGTGGAAAGTTGATGTCAGAATTTGAGTGTGTGTGGGTGGTCTTGTTTTTCTGAATTTTTGGGGTGTGACAGTTTTGTGTCCATGAAAATATTGCACCCCATAGCATAAATTAGTATTTGAGTTAAAGCTAAGGGTAAGATTAAGCAAGGTCTAAGTAATGTCCCCACAAATGGTGGAGACACAGACATTTGTGCTCATAGGACAAAGACGTGTGGAGATGAGATTAATGTTGACAGTGTTTCTAATACAGCGGCGGCATGTCTCTCTTCTCTCTAGCCAAAAGCCTTTTGAGGCTCATTAATCTTTCCTACCTAAATTCACGCGCATACACATAGGCTGACACATACTGGATTACTTTGGATCATGATAGGCGTATGTTTACCAAAAGACATTTTTCAATAGTCTTTTTGTTTATCTTTGGCTGCCAGCGACTGTGCACCTGCCAGTTAACCTCAGTTTAAAGGTGAAGCAGCCTGATTTTCTCTGCATGCCTTCCTCAAAAGGCTGCGATATATCTCTGTTTGACCATAACAAACGCGTTTATCCTGAAACGAACTTTCCTCGTGACTCTTCTTCGTTTTCTAAAATGTTCTGCCTCTCCAGTTCTGCCAGTTTTTGTCATTTCTCTCAGTCTTAATTTTGTCGCCAATCCCCTTAGTTCCTGACCCCTCCTTTCGCCGTACCCTCCACTGTCAGCTTCATTACATCACCATGCCCCCCTCGCCTTCTCCACCCCTCCATCTCCTCTATCTTCCTCCCTTCTGTCCAGCCGTTCCATGAGCATACTCCTGGGCTTATCTCTGCATACTTACTGCACATCCACCTCCTCTCTCTCCACCTTATCTCACTATCTGTGCAGCCTTTTTTCTGACGTATACGGCATTACTCCATTGAAATAACTCTAGTTAATGGAAGACGGGAAAAGATAGAAGGGGGAAAATAGCAGGGATTAATCAGTGGTCGTATTGGCCAACAGCTGGCTAGACAGAGAGCAGAAGAGGCGGTGGAGACAGAGAAAAAAATAAACATTGAGGCTACTGTGAGTGGGTGGAGATTGACATACAGCCACTTATTATTACCATGCTCATAGACTCATAGACGTTCCCGCTGTGGCTTCAGCGGATAAAGTTTAACAACAGCAGTAACAGAGCTCACAAGCAACTGAGATTAGACTAAAGGGCTTGCACAATATTGAAAAAACTGATATTGCGATCTTTTTTAAGCCTGTGATATGTATTGTGATATAAAAAATACTTAGAGCTTAGGAGGATATGGGGTCGCAGAAAAAAATTACAAGAAATTATTGGACCATCAAAAGTCATCAAAAACAAAGTGTGTAAAATGTGACTAAAACAGACAGAAGAGAAAACATGGAATGTGTAAAAGCACTGTTTTTGTCAGTACAATGCCATAGCTATTAATGTAAGAACTTATGTGATTTTGATTATTATCAAGAAAACCATGGAAAATGGATAGACATCAGCTCAAACATTAAACTACTATGAGCTATTTTTGTTGTTATCATTATAATTACCCAAACAAATATACCTTTATTTGTACCAGCCATTAAAATGAACAAGAAATTGAAGAAAACATAGGATGGTCTAATAATTTTTTCCGCAACTGTAATAGTGTGGTGCAGATGAAAATGGTCAAACTAATTACGGTAGTTGTGTTTTCTCTTGTTGTGGCAACAGGTGTTAGTCACTGTCAATACAGAACACATGTTTCAATATCATCCTTCTTGTTGCCAAAATAATTCCACATAACTTACGGTACTTTTCTTTTTGGACCAAGTCTTCATTTTCGGTGATTTTCTCTTGTTTGTTGCTCATTTTTCAATTTTTACCAGCAACTCACTCCAAACTGATTAAGAATGATTGTAATTGGTGGATCCCTGTGTACAGTGTGTGTGTGTCAGGTACCTTTGAAATCAGATGAGAACATGTTGAATTCATTTGCCTCCTACGCTGCAGGACCTGCGATATGACTATTGCGCACACGTACATCGTGATGATGATGATGATGTTCAAAAGATATATTGTGCAGCTCTGATACCTACAGATTTTCTGTGACTTTCTGCTTGGTGACTGACTCCTAATGTACACATACTGACACACACCTAAGTTTTTCCATACACTCACACAGCTATCGTACGTGTGGTCATAAGCACAAACTACACATGCCAACACAGGCGGTACAGCTGCAGATATTGTGCAAGGACATCGACATCATGGCTCTGTGTGAATGGGTCCTCGGTGAGTCATAAGCAATAGAATGAATTCTCCCATAGGCAGTGATTGCTTTTTTCTGTACTTTTCCTCCTAGTGTTTCAGGTTGAAGTTTCGGTTTGACCCGACCTCTCCTCCTCAGGGGGAATCTCAGCGTGAGTCATTGGTAGAGGTTGGTGTGATAACATGAGTTTTATGTAAGGCAGAGGATAGAATCGTCAGAGAAAAGGGGCGTTTTTGAGAAGAATGATGTGCCAGTTCGAGGGGATGCTACTAGCAGCTGTTTGTCTCGATGACTCGTAGGGTTGCGTAATCCTCGAGGGCCTGGGGGGCTCTCTGTGTCACTGGGCTCTCGAAGCTTTACCACACTCTGTTACAGCTGTCAGCTCCTGGCATCCATGGGTTACACAGAAGTAGCAAAAAAAAAAAGAGAAAAAAAAAGGCTGCTGCTTGGAAGGAGAAACTTTGGAGGAGAACAAAATTGATAACCATCCAAAGAACATTTCATGGCACTGAGCAAGTGAGATGAAAATAAAGTTAATGTGTTCATCTGTCAGTGACTGAACCCATCTGTGAATGCTTTTATGTTTTGCAGTGATCACTATGGGTAACTTGTGAAATAATTTACAAGCTGAAGTCTTGTCTTCGTATGTTACTGTGGGCACCGGCGTATGTGTCATGAAACCATACACCTCACCACACCCTGTGTTGCTGTGGGTGTCATGCTGTTAAAATCCAGAGAGTTTCATTGACCTGCCTCCTGAAACTGCATAGCAACTCTCCTCAAGTGAGATATACATTGCTCATTCTTAATTTTTTCCATTATTGCATGATTTATTTCCAAAAATGTAGGAATAATATTGGCCATTTCCAGTAAACAGACAATATTTGAACGTAGCATAACGGTTTTATCTTTCTGTTTTCTACTAAGTGTTTCTGTGTTAATCACCAGGGCTTATCTCTGTTTCTGATTCTTTCTCCAGGATCATAGTGAAAGGATGGTGTGACCAACATACAGTCAGAGGGACCACCCTTCAGAGGCTGACCATGGCTCCCACTTCTCTGGTCTTCAGCCTCCTCCTCTACCTCCTTAGTCCTTCAGATGCCCAAACTGTCATTGGTTCTTCCTCCTCTTTCTCTTTTCTGTACGAACCTGTTAATTCTTCACCTCATCCGACCAAGCAAACTGTTCGATTCTGGCCATCGTTGCCTTCTAGAGGGCGTAGCGATGTTCCTATCAAAGCTACAGTCAGGGATAGGCTGGTTAATACAAATCCACTTCAACCAGGGCAAAGACTTACCCGTCCTACTGTGCAGCCGACGTCCTCTTTTATATCTGCCCTGTCCACTCAGAACCTCAGCAGCAGACCGGTCCTGACTCAGCCGACCGCCTCTAGGCCCAGGACTGATACAGCTAGCCTAGCGTTCAGCAGGGCTTATGTTAAAGGAGACGCTACCACAAAAGGCTTTACCCCACTTCTGCCCACTCTGCCCTCCACTGCTGTTGCTGAGAATTCGGTTGATAAACCAACGACACATAGGAATCCAGAGGAAGGATCGGTTAAAGGAACTGAGGAGGTTGATTTGCAGGGATTGGGATCAGGTGGCATGCGAACAGAAATGGGGGAACTGCCTGTTCCTCGGCCAACACTAGGAAATGAACTGGCACAGTATCGTCCACGGGCACAAACTGCAACATCCGAAGACCTTTCACCTAAAATTACAAATGTGAAGACATCACAACCAGATAGTCAGACTGTAAAGCCTCCTGTGTTTGTCCTCACAACGGCCGCTAGGATTTCTACCACAACACAGACGGAAACAAGCACCACACTATTGCCTGTGGTAACACAAGCAACACCTCGGACTATTGCATTAACAGGTGAGAAACCAGATACATTCAAATAAATTTGGGATAGACCAGGGCTCACACCAGTACAGATGCAACACACAAAATTGCTGACAATTAAAGCACAGTTCAGCAGTAGTTCTGTGTATTGCCAGTTTTCACACCTAACTGATGCAGTTCTAAATAAGTTCCTAGTGACTTGTGGTGTTATTTTAGCCGATAATACATTTTTAATTCTGTTTAATTTAACAGATGTCAGATGAACAAAAACACAGATAAATAAATAAAAATGAGAACATCAGATCATGTCTGCTGGCTGTCATGATTGTCTTAAATGTTCTGTGGTGTAAGGTACTATCATATAGATGGTATAATAGCATCTTACACCTGAAACATGTTATTTTCATTAACAGGACTCTACACAGATTTAACTTTATTGTTAAGGAAGCTAAAGTAATGTGTTAAGTCATAAATGTGAGCCGGGGGTGGGATTCAATACGTTTTCTTCCCACTCCTTTTTGAGCACTACATATTGAATTAAATTTGTTATTACTAATGTACATCGTAATTGCTCTATTGTCTTGATCATCTTTATTTATTTATGTATTTGCACTTTTAGTTAGGTTTTGAATGCATAAAATGTTTTTGTTTTCTTTTTCTTCTTCTCAAAACAAATAAATAAATAAAAATGAATGAATGAATGAATGAAAATGAAGTATTAAATCTTCAGAGTCACATCTGTGTGTTCTCTATTCATTTGTAGGTGAATTGACTGCGAATACTCCCTCCACTCCAAAGCAGGCAGGAACATTATCCCAGCTCACCACCACCACCACCACCAGTGATAAACGGCAGGAGACCACAGGACTGCTAATTAACAACCAAAGCAGCTCTAAGTTAAACATGACAACACAACAAGTGACCACCACAGTCCCAACTACTGTGCCTACTACACAGGAACCTGTGAAAACACCAACCAAAACAATAACTCACCTCAACAAAACAGCAGAACAAGGACGAGGTGCATCTACCACGACGGCGCAGCTAACAAGGACAGGTAAGAAATGACGGCTTTATAGTTTGATTCAGAGACAAGTGGATTAGGTAGTTACAGAGCTCTCTTTGATCGCTTGAAATTATTTGTGCAGCTGCAACTTTTTTACTGGAAGAACCTGGAAAAGACTTCAAAGGAGGGGGGAGGAAAAAAAACCCAAAGATACTTTTCCATGGAAAGTGGGGGGGTATTTATGTGGGGAAGACACAGCAAAGCCTGAACGGGAGGTGAGAGTTGAAGAGGGGGAGCTGGGATCCCAACTGAGAAAAGAGACAGACAAGGAGACAAGTAGGGTCTGTAAAAGAGTCTGTTGGGAATACAGATGAGAGAGTGGAGTTTTGGGGGGTGAAATTTGCAGTAATAGAAAGGTAAAGGCGCAGAAATGTAGGGAGTGGGGAAAGTAATGAAAACCAGATGCAAAGAGAAAAGGGAGTAAAGGAAAAGTGGATGGAAAAGGAAAAGCATGACACATGGAGTACATGAGCAAGTCTCTAAGATACCATAAGAACAACATCATGATGACTTTTAAACACTCAGGCTCCTCTATCCTGTGAGCACATTTAAAGTCTTCAACTAATATCTTCAAGTAGACACCACAGGTCATTGAAAGTATCCATCCACATTTATATATGGACCATGCACATATGATTCTATGCCCTGTGAGATGGAACAGGATATTTACATTTAGTTCATTGCCTTTTGTGGACATGAACCAGTCTTAACAGTGTGTGTGTGTGTGTGTGTGTGTGTGTGTGTGTGTGTGTGTGTGTGTGTGTGTGTGTGTGTGTGTGTGTG
>JAPTGZ010000026.1:16096879-16107137 GCA_029814645.1 Fowleria isostigma | reverse complement strand
TTCTCTTCTTTTCAATTCTTTTCTGTGTATCTTTTATTTATGCATATCTCATTTGTGTGTAAAATGCCCTTTTGAAATAAACTTTCCTTGCTTAGGTTTCAGAGGTCTGCAGGTTATACAAGTCCCATGCAAAGATGGCTTTAGTCAGAAATAGTTTTAACCATGCACACAACTTTTTTTAGTTTAACAAAATTCTACATTGCCATGAAACATAATTATAATCATTTTATATGTAGAAGGGGAGGTCAGTGAACACATCCGACATCTGTATAGGACTGACTTAGGCTCAGTCGTGTAGCAGCTACGGAATGACGCACTTTGGATCACATGGTGTCACCTGTTCACTGTAGGTGAGGGTTTGTTAGAATGGGTGATGGGGGAAGGCCTACTTTTGTTGACTGCTTTTTGCTTTGCCTTTTTTAAGTATGTTTGCTTTTTTATGGATTATCTGAACATCAATGAACTGAATTGCAAGTTGTTTTAATGCCTGGAAACTTGAAAATTTTTTTGATATGAAATAAAAGAACTTTGCTTTACATCCTGGATTATTCTTTGGATCAAAATGCGTTGGAAAGTTTCCCTTTTTCAGCCACTTGGTGACTCGAAACTTTGTGAGAAAATTGTTCACAGTCTGTGCAGTTGCTGGTTTCAGTCTCAGTTACTATGAATGTGTTTCTCCAGGCTGACCCGCATCCTGACGCGTCTCCCGGCCCTTCGCCTCATGAACTCCAGCATCACAGAGGAGCTCTTCTTCACCGGCCTCATCGGCAACGTCTCTATTGACAGCATCATTCCCTACATCCTGAAAATGGAGACAGCTGAGTACAACAGCCAAGACTCCGACCCTACAGAATGACACCACGGCACTCCAGCAGCTTAAGCAAAGATTGTGTGAGTCTCCACTTCAGGTACTTTTGTCTATAAAGGGTTTATTGTTGAAGCTCAGTTCATTATCTTGCAGTGCCCCGCTGTTCTCGAGCGATGCATGGTGCAAAGTCTGTTCAGGAATCCATAGTAGTTTAGGATAATCTGGCACTCAGAAGCCAGGACGACACTTGGAATGTTTTCTGGAGGTGATGCAGAGTGGAAGTCTGGAGTTTCTGACCTAAATTCAGCACCTCTGAGCTGAATTAAAACAAAAGTGAAAAGATGCAGCTGTGCTCACCTCCTTTTCTGTCAGTGTAGCATTTCAAGTCGACATGTGAACATTTGATCTAAGGCCTACCGGTTGTTTTAGTCTTACTCACCTAACCACTCTATCATGTTAATCACACACATGAACACTAGCATTTGTTGCTAACAAACACAGGCCTTAATCTGAAAGTCACATGAAACACGAATGTTTCTACTCATCATCTGGAAGACTCGAACATTCACTTAAAACTTGCATCTTCTTACGTTTTTGCACACATTGTGAGTTTATATTGATATATTTAATGGCTAAGAAATGGAACAATTTAGGATTTTACATAAGGTGTGAAACAAAGTGTGACTTTTCTAAATACTCTGTAACAAAGGACTAAAACATGATTTGTAATGCTTTGTCAGTTGTCACACAATTTGCTTCAAAACTGTTGAACAGTAAAGCTTTTTACTCTAAATACTGTAAGTCAAAAATAATTAAGTTCTAACTCGGTTTAGAAATAGAACCGTGTACTTACAGTAACCATCAGTCCTTAAAATGGGAAGTGTTCATGGGACTGAGCACTTTTAGTTTGAGGTTATTTTAACAGTTCATGTTTTTATTCACATTTCTGGAACTACTTCAGCCCACTTACTCGACCACATATCTTTTTTTATACAGACTGGCATCTCAGAGATTTTACATTTGGGATAAAATATTCCGTTACTTCCAGATTAGAAAGCGACTACGATTATCATATGTGCAATCACCTTCACCACTTTTCCCTTTATGACAATCACATGTGTATTACTTCCTTTTGCCTCATCATTGCTGTTATTGTCAATCTGCATTTTGTATCTGTATGTGTATTTATCAGTGGCAATGTTACGTTTTTCATGGATGATCTTTAAGATTTGGGTTCAAATATGGTACTTATGTGTAGCTATGCTACTGTTTTTGTACATGTATATGCTTTTGTATCTGGCTAAGTGCACATTAATCAGCTTTTGTGGCGATTCACTGCATTCATGCTGACTAAACTTTGTGTTTTATATGTTTTTTTAAAACTTTAAAATTAATTTGTTATAAACAAATTTGCTTGTTGCATACTAAGTGTACTTAAAGTACTTTTGGGCAGGTGTCCCTGATATGAAAAAGGTGGTGTTGTGGAAACTCCTCTGGACTGTATCGATGTCTTTAAGACTGTGGAGACGCATCAGCACTTGTATAATGGTTCAGAAGAATCATCCACAGCAGCATGAGTACAACTGGGGATGTAAAGAAGTAAACAATGATGATTATGTCTTGTGAAGTAAATGTCAATTGTAATATTTGGGTTTAAAACTCATACATGCTATTTGTAAAAGCACTTGTGTGAAATGACCTTTTTACATGTAATTTCATGAAATGAGTGCATGTGTTCTTTGTTTTTTTAATGGGCTCACTGTCTATTGACAAAAGAGCGCAGTTATAATTTTATAGTGCATTGCAGTGCATGAAGAAGTTGCTTAAGTGCATTTTATTAAATGCTGTATGAAAAAAATGTTGATTTTTAAATGTTGTGGCTTTAAAATATTAACTCGGAGCAGTTCCACCATGACATGATAAACGGATGATATTTTTTCCAGCTTTTTGGATAGTATATCCTATTGTTAAAGTTTTTTATATGTTAATATTGGTTTTCTTTCTGCAAAGTAAAATGTATTTCTTCAACCATTTAAATTCAAACAAAAGTCATGTTTTGCGCAAGTTTATCATAGGCCTACATTTTCTACCTCACACTGATTTTAAGATATCAACAAATGTATTAATGACTGAGCTCCTGTATCAGCATTCCAGTCTCGGAGATGGCTTCTCTGAAGCCAAACATAAGAAAGAAATAAACAGTTATTCATGAAAAATAACATGTCTTGACTTTGTTCATTATTATTTACACTGTGACTGAAAAATATCCTGAGTTACATGCATCAAGCAAACAACATAAACAGAAGAGGCTTCCCACAGTCAAAACAAACTTGGAAAAATCATGAAATTTCACAGGGATGAAAGTTAACATTTAGGAATTACAATATCTTTACATACAGACCACATGAATTCTCAAAGGTGGGTTTCAAAGCCAATCATTTCATTTAAGTAAAAGTCATTCTACTAAAAACAATGCACCTACATTAATACAGATTTTAGCAAGTAGCTTATTAGTACATTTGATGTTGATATGAAAATGAAACTAATTTTCAGGAAATAAAATGTTTTGAGTAAATTGGAAAAAACATAAAAAGAGGGTGAAAATAATTCTGCTGCAATATGTTCTAAATTACTAAAATAATCCTGGTATATACAGTATAATTATGTTTTTTTATTGTGGGAAGAAGAGCTCCATTAACGCCGTTTAATAATTTTACACACGTATGTGGAAAACCACCAAAAACTACAAGTACCAAAATGCATGGCGAAAAACTGCCTACGTCATCAGACAGCGTCCATCAATGTGCTCGTGCTCCTGCGACTGAGACATTCTTCAATCTGATAACGATTTGATAGACAAAAAAGGACTTGAAAATGCCTATGAAGGGAAGGTTTCCGATCAGGAGGACGCTGGACTACCTCCAGAAAGGCGACCTGATCTTTAAAAACAGAGTAAAGATCATGACGGTGAATTACAACACACAAGGAGAACTGAGCGACGGAGCAAGGTCAGAGCTAATATCAGCTAGCACTGAAGTACAACACGAAAACACTACATTTATGTGTGAATATTACGTATAAGTTGAAGACATTGTAACTCTAGCTCTGTGTATATATATAACTGTGTATTTTAATCTTATTGTACGACAAATGTAAATGCATTTAATACTTTTTAAGATGTCAAAAATAACAGACACTGGATTATGTTATCAATTAAACCGAAGAATGTTCTGAATAAAATGTACATTGTTGTCTATAAATTTCACAAAATATTGAAAATAGCATTGCCAGCTACGCCACCTTATTAATTTATGTTTGGAAAATTCTCATTAGGATCATTTTATGTAAACCCCCCCAGAATGAATAGTTTTTATTTTTCAGGCCAAGGAGTTTGATTAAATTATCTTAAATTTTCCTCTATCAAGTTCACTGGACGTTTTTTTTAGTGAATGCAATTCATTCTTGCTGGGTTTTGTTTGTTTGTTTGTTTTTTTAATTAGTATTCTGTTAAGCTTGACCGCTTCCTTATTTTACATTTGAATTTGTATTATATTTTCAAATAAAATGTATTTTTCAGCATGTTTATGTAAATTATTATTCTGATCAAATTTAAAACTCCATAAATTTTACATTTAATTGTTAACTAAATTTTGATTATAATGCAGCTTCATTGTCATGGTTTTTCTCTGGCTTTAATATTACATGGAGTGGTTTCATTTCATAGGCTGATATCTATTAGGTTGGGGTTTTTTTAGCTTATAGACTCTATGTACAATATTGATTATATATATTTCATTATGTGTACACAGATATACATAGATAATTTGTTGTACACAATATACAGAGGAATTTACATAAATATGCAAAGAGAAATATACATAGAGAATTTGGTTATAAACACTCATTAGTACACCTAACTATAGCACAACATAGAGAAAACAAATGTTCCTAATAAAGATGAAAATATTAATAAAATACAACAGATAATAGACAAGACAAAATAATATACATGTCATTATGTATACACAATATACATAAATATATACAGTAATTCACTATTAATATACAACCCTAGTAGCCTGAAAAGGAGTGAGAAGTAAAACATATTTACACACCCCACCCCCCAAGTCATTTTAGGGTGCCTGACATTTCTGGAGCAGCAGGACATTACTATGTTACAGTTTACAGTGATTACATTTAATTGGTCAAATTTTAAAATTCATGGAAATTCTAAATATAAGCATCCCTTTAAGGTTTTTTCCTTTAAAAAGAAGAGTCGATATGTTTGCTGCTTTTCTAAAACATGTTTTATTTTCTTTATTTTGCAGAAAGTTTGTTTTCTTCAATATTCCTCAGATTCAGTATAAAAATCCATGGGTCCAAATAATGATGTTCAAAAATATGACACCAGCTCCCTTCTTAAAGTTCTATCTGGGTGCGTAGCCTTTTTCATATTGTTTAAAGCATACTCTTGTGTTTTGGATCCCATCTGGACTAATCTTTTGGTCTCTCCTGCAGATGACGGGGAACAAGTACTTGTAGATGTGGAGGGGAAGGACCACAAACAAATTACACAGCATGTTAAGAAGATTCTGGGGAAATCAGAGTAAGATCTTCTGGATATTAAATGAATGGGCCTTTCTTAATAACACCTATGTAAAATTAAGGCAGATGGGTGATGCATATTCTAATTATATGTCATATTTAAAAAAAAAAAAAAAAAAATGGCTACACAACACCGTTTGCATTTGAATCACAAAAAAAACCCCAACCATTTGATTGACTTAAGGAAGGTGAACCATGTAAATATACTTGTTCTTTCTGTCCTCACAGAGAGGTGTTACAGACTGAGGCCAAGAAGGAGGCGTCCAATCCTGCCAATTTCGGGCCAAAGAAGTACTGTCTCAGGGAGTGTATCTGTGAGGTGGAGGGCCAGGTGCCGTGTCCTGGCACCACGCCACTGCCCAAGGAGATGACGGGTAAATATAAGTCCCAGATGGCAGCGTCACAGGAATGAACGGTGGACGTGACCAAGCATCAGACTGTAGATCCAAAGGACAGTATAGCACTGGGTTTGTGCACATGTACAAGGACTGGTATGTTGCATATTTCCTGGTTAATATGTGCAGCTAAAAGGGTCCTACTATGTTGAGTGCATTGATGGTTAAGGTCGCTGTCTGGACAGGGATGTTTTGCTTTGCCCTTAAACTGAAATATTGTACAATATGTGCAGTCAATACCTTGCTGTATATTGGGACAACTTGTTATATTTGTACATAGATTTCTTTTATAATATAAACAAGACCCACACATACAAATGGTATTTGTATAAAGTCTCATTATACTGCGCTGAATGCTACAAATAAAAACATGATTTGCCTGTGTGGACATAATTACCATGTTGATGTTCCATGTGAATGTAGGGAAACTAAACTCTAACCACAATCTGTGATGAGGAGATAAAAGTTTAAAGTTAATGCAGACTATGTGAACACACATACACTGAGTCCTGCAATCAAGAAGAAACGAAAACTACAACAACCACAGTTTACAGTAGACAACATTTTTATTGATGCTGCTGAGATGGAATTTTCTAAAGTTAATAAATTGATCTGTTTCTAAAATGCTTCAGTTTTGCAATTATTGTGGTGAACTTTAATTACAAAGCTAAAATCAACTAATACATAAAGAAGCTCCTCAGGTTGTTCAACGTGACAAACATGAAGACTTTGCTTGAAATCTATAGTGAATTTCACACCGTATGGCTAACAGACTTTTATTATTCTGAAGAAAAATGAAGACCTGGCAGATGGGAGAGCACAATGACAAATTAATACAAGGACAAACTTAGCAGCACTGTGAGTAATACTTGCTGGCATTCATGTAGTGTTAGTGGATATATTTCAGATTAGAAATGTCCATTGTGAAACAAACGTCATGTCTCAAACATTGCCTTGACCTAACAGTTGACTTGGTCTGTTTTCTGTACAAAATGCGATTTGAGACTTTTGTATTAAATGCGACCTCAACAGTTTCTCTGCAAATCTTGTTACACAAGTATCGTGTATGATGCTGGTTTGACAAACAGGATGCACTGACTTTCCAGATGACACGACTGATCAGATAACATTGACTAGTAGATCTTCAGCAATGATTTCATCAGTATGTCGAAAGTTATAAAAAGGTACCAGGAAGAGAAGCTCGGACAGAACTACATTAAACAGCACCTCACAAAAACACGTTAATCATGCAACCCAAGTGCTCAGTAGGATCTGAGGTGCCGCTGTAAACAATGAGATCACAACCTGTTGGGTCCACACAGTCAACATTTTTGTTTACTTGGCTCACTGTGGCAGATATGATGTAGTTTTGTTTTTTTAGGTGCAAAATACCATACCAAAGACTAGCGTGACTGACACGATACATGTAAAAGATAAATGAACCAGATCTGCTGCTGCTGCTGTTTGTATAGAATTTCATCTAAACCATGCAGGACAAATGGAAGATGTCTCTGTAAAGGTATTAATATTTGTACAGTTTGACAGAAAAAGCAAAGCTGCCTGAACGTACATTTGTTCAATTTCTGATCTTGTTTTGCAGATGTGCATGTTAGTAGCGGTGTGATTAAAGAATGAAGCCTTTCCTTCTGTCCATGTTGTAAAGATAGTATGTGAGACATCACATGACCTGGAGCAACAGCGATGGCTCGATTCTGTCATGTATCTTTGATTTTCACTTCAATTCTACCAGACAAGAGTGAAGCCTGAAGTTAAATACTATTATACATTTTATTCAATAGTGCTTTAACTACTAGGCTGTGCATGTGAAGTATAAAAATAAATTATTAATCCAGGGGCTCTATTAAAAACAGAAATATGCAGTAAATAGACTTTTTTAGACTAACTGCTCCTTTTAATGGCAGACATGACTTGTCGCAGCAGGAAATGAGACACACTGCTGTGAAAAAGGCAAAGTGTAAATATTACTACTGTTTGATAAAAAGTTTACCACAGCATGTGTACTCAGCCGTCCTTGTCATTTCAGGACAAAGCAAATGAGTAGGACCTATCACTAGTACAGTAACAGCTGTACAGTCTTCATCAGATTACTTGGATGTTTTGAAAAAAAGAACTGTTGCCATGTTACATGTTTACATCAGTGCATTTCCTTCTGTAACATTCATGTCTGCCTTTAAAACTACAGCTGTGGAACCAAGATATCAAAGTGGAAAGAACATATGCAATAGAAAGCACTAATAATTTCAACATTGACTTTGATAATTGATTTGACATCCATTCTAATCTGCAACATAATCTTTAAAAAGTACAATCTTTACTTGTGTTTAGCCTCTAAATTTCCCTTTGTCCAGTATGTGTCCATGACTGAACAGTGGTTGATAAAATGAATAAACAGAAGTGAAGGGAATCCTTAAAGACAACTGTGGTCTAATGTATGTTTAATTGTGTTTCTGTGGCGCAACAGACCTCACCCAACCTAAAACCAGTGGGCTCATTAGTCATGTAAACGCATTAGTCTTGTAGGAATCGGTAAGTAGCAAGTGACAAAGGGTTTTTTTTAGTAAAAGGTGTCAGTGTTTCTTTTTCTTCTGTTCCTGTAGAGTGTGCTGTAGCTCTCTCAGGTTTTCCGACAGTAACTCTACTTCATCTAAGCGGCCGCTGAGCTTAGCATCAAAAATGTAGGCCCTAATGTTGTCAATCTGCTGCAGCAGCAGCTCCTCCTCTATCATGTCCACATCTGGCAACACCTCATCATCGTCATCCCCATCAAAGGGGTTGGTTGAGACCCCTGGAGAAGTCCCACAGGCCTCCATGAACGGGTTACCTGTATCAGTGCTGTCATCCTCAAACGGGTTGCTTGACTCGGCCTCAGTCTGCTTTTCCTCCTCGCCCTCGCCTTCTCCCTCTTCTTCAAACGGGTTGTATTCTTTCTTTCCATTGGTGACCTCTTTGTGCTCTCTCTGGATGTCCTCAAAAAATGGATTGGAAGGATCTTCCTCAATAGGAGTAGAGTCCTCTTCATCAAAGGGGTTCAGAGAGGTGCTACTCTGTCCTTCACCACTAGGGGGAGTTACATGACCCCCTAAGCTCCTCAACCTGGGCGGTGACTCCTCTTGGTTTGTGAGAGCCGGGAAAGCCCTGAGGGAGCAGGGGCTCCTATCAGCTTTAGGAGTTGGGGCATCTGCTGCGGGGTCTTCCTCTCCTTGTTGCCCTCCTGACTGGCTGATTTCCAGAGAGCTCTCCCAGGTAAAGGAGGGTTGGGTGGAGCCAAAACTGGGGCCTTTGTGCTCCCATTCTTCCCTTTCCCGAGCCTCCAGGCGTTGGAACTCCTCTTGCTGCATGCTCTCCTGCTGAGCCAGCTTCTCTGACAGAGTGATGGCCAGAATGGTTTGCTGCTGGTCGTATTCATCTTGCAGCTGGCGCAGGTTCTCCTCCAGCATGGCTACTTCGTCTGCCCTCTGAGCCTCTCGTGCCTGGCGAAGGAAGGACTGGATGTTTTCAATCTGTTGCAGTAGGGGGTCCTCCAGCTCACTACGACCATGGGCAGAGTCAGCAGAGGGCAACCAGCCGCCGGCTTTGGTCATGCGTGGTGGTCTGGGAGCCTGAGGCAGCTCTCCATTGGCAGGTGGACGGTTTCTCTCAGACTCCTGCCTCCTCTTCAGAGCCTCCTGAGCTACCTGTTGAAAGACAGAAAATATACAAACTCAGTAACTTGTTTCATCAATAAATATTAAAAGAGCACTGCAAATGATCTGGTTCTTACCAAAAATAAAAAAAATAAATAAATAAATCTTTTCCTTATGTGTGTATTTTGTTCTTTGATTTTTATTTACTTTTTACTTTATTGACACTACTTATTAGATATATTTACTTTTTTTTTTTTTTAATTACGCATTTCGGTGCCTATAATTTGTTGTGTTTAATTAGTATTAATTTCACTTGATTGGGTATGTTTGTGTTCTATATGTTGTGTTAAAGTTAGTTTTGGTGTACTAATGTTTACAGCTAATTTCTTTGCCATAATTGCAACCATACAAGTTTAAGTAGTGGATCTAGGCACGGGAGTAAATAAGTTTTACTTCTTCTCACTGCCTTTCGGGCTACTAGGGTTGAATTTTAACAGTGAGTTGACGTATATATTTATGTATTATATATACTGTGTACACACATTGTTTACAACCAGTGTCTGTATATTTCTCTATGCATATTGTTTATGAAAAATTCTCTATGTATATAGTGTTTACAACAAAATCTCTATATCTGTGATCATATAATAAGTATTATTCATGGAGTGCACAAGCTCACAATAAGCAATAAGTGTAAGATAATTTATGCTGATTTAAGAGTTAATTTCTTTAAAGTGTCTGTGACATGCATATAAAAACTTGTTAATTTCAATCTCATGCGACTCTGGGATGCATATTTTGTCTGT
>JAPTGZ010000026.1:16049831-16064377 GCA_029814645.1 Fowleria isostigma | reverse complement strand
ATGGTGGTGGTGGTATTATGCTGTGGGTCTGTTTTGCTGCCAATGGAACTAGTGCTTTACAGAGAGTAAATGGGATAATGAAGAAGGAGAATTACCTTCAAATTCTTCAAGATAACCTAAAATCATCAGCCCGAAAGTTGGGTCTTGGGCACAGTTGAGTATTCCAACAGGACAATGACCCCATACAAACATCAAAAGTGGCAATGGAATGGCGAAATCAGGCTAGAATTAAGGTTTTAGAATGGCCTTCCCAAAGTCCTGACTTACACCCCATCGAGAACATGTGGACAATGCTAAAGGAACAAGTCCATGTCAGAAAGCCAACCAACTTAGCTGAACTGCATCGATTCTGTAAGAGGAGTGGTCAAAGATTCAACCAGAAGCTTGCCAGAAGTTTGTGAAGGGCTACAAAAGCATCTTATTGCAGTGAAAATGGCCAAGGGATATGTAACCAAATATGAGCTTTGCTGTATGTATATTTTTGACCCAGCAGATTTGGTCACATTTTCAGTAGATCCATAATAAATTCATAAAAGAACCAAACTTAATGAATGTTTTTTGTGACAAAGAAGTGTGTGTTTCAATCACTCTATCACAGAAAAATAAGAGTTGTAGGAAATATTGGAAACTCAAGACGGCCATGACATTGTGTTCTTTACAAGTGTATGTAAACTTTTGACCACAACTGTATATGATATTTCAAGTTCATGTTCATTACACATAATAACAAAAGAAATGCATGAATTGGATGCAATGCCCCTATGCTCTGATCTCAATTTCTCTTCTCATGAATGTGCAAAAGTTAAAAGCTCTTTCTTAGTGACTTCAAATTCCATTTATATGTGTACTCCATAAAAATATCAGTGTAAGTGTGGACAGGCCATTACTATGTCAACTTTGATTGACAAATGTGATTGATGGCTCACTCACCTGCTGAAGTGGACTGTACTTTTCACAACAGACACTCAGGCTTTAGTTGTAGGCCATAGGTTACACTAATAAGGCTATTAAATATCTATATCATTTTATTATTAGCTCACCCATCATGTGGCTGTAACTCTATTCTTTTTGTCCAAATATGATCATTGCTGGCTCCAAAGAGCAGGCTCAACAGCTAAAATACAAACACAAATGGCAGTCAGAAAACCAGTGAACTGTGACGTCACTGTATCTCCATCCACTATGTCACCATTGTTACAGTATATCTTTGATGAGGTCTTTTCATCTTACAAACATAGCTGACTCTGCCATCACTTCAAACTGCACAGATTACATCCATCTTCCGATCTATTTTCTCTTATTCCTTCAAATCCCATCAATCCTACATCATCAAAAACATTGTGTGTACTGTAATTCCTCATGTTCCTTGCCTGCCCTGGGGACTTTTCCTAGGAAAGGAAAAAAGTGTCACTATAATCACATTCCTAAAGGAGTTGATTTTAACCCCAGGGAGCAATAATTCTAAGTTAGTAGAAACACTGAGGGCGCTAAAGTTTGGAAGGTCATGACCTCAAAGTTGCCACGCACCTATAAAAAGCAGACGTTCTATATTGGAGATGTCATACTGTTGTGTTTCACTACTCCAGCTGTTTTAAGCCATCAGCCTCCAGCGCTTTCAGATCTCTAATAACTCTCCCAAACACAAGCACTTTACAGAAAACACCACATGTAACATTTATGCATTTCACCTCAGGGTCTTTAACACCACCAGAGTCAAAATCAGGAGGACAAAACACCAGAATGTGGAAATACAGACTTTACCCCTGCAGATCTCTCCTCTCAGTCCAAAACTGAAGACTAAATGTAGATCATCTATGATTATTTCATATGGCTTTGGATAAGAGAAGACAGGGTGATAAATCATCTTAAAACTTAGAAATGCAAAGGATCTTGATTTTTGGTTCAGTTTATTTGTTTGTTTGTTAACACTTTCACAGAAAAAACTATTGGCTGAATTCATACCATTGGGTTTATAGATCCAGTGACCCAAAATAGATCTAATTACATTTTGGGAACAGTAGGTCAAAGTCTAAAATATTTATGAAATGGGAAATGCTTTAAAATGCATAATTCCATAAAAAAAGAAGCAAAATATCACTCATTTAAGGTTGATTACACTTTAACAGTAAAATGGTACAGAAATAAAGATCAGCTACTTTTAGCAGTACTCAATGTAAACAAAACAAGAGTTGTTCATCTAAAATCTAAGACTTGTACATGAGTCAGATTTAAGGGTGTTTTCACACAGCATAATTGGATCCACACTATACTTCACACCTGTTCCGCAGTGTTGCATTCACATGTGTGTACTTCAGCCCGGATTTGAATATGAATGGGTGTTATGAGGCTGAAACAGTTGGTGGCGATGTGGAGGGAATTTTGTCGCTATCCAACAGATGTGGAAGTCAGAAGAAGACAAACCCTTACATCATCAACTGAGCGATTGCTCTATTCATTTGTCTACAATAGTGGAAAAACAAGCAATACTGTTGTATCTGTTATCCTGTTTAAGGCAGCTCGAAGAAGAATGTTCGTCTTTGTCTCCAATATATTTACCTTCAAGAATGGTGTTGTCCTTTTGTTGTATGGCAGATTCAAACAATGAATGTTTTGGCGCCATCTATGGTCTGATGTTGATTGGGTCACTTCCATAATAGGAGTCGTAAACAGACGTAGCATCTGGTCTAGTGTCTGTGATCTGGGCCCGGGTCGGGTTGCTTTCACATGCACCCATACTGTTCTGGAGTACGGGCGGCCCGTATTCGAGTCCACCAATGTCATCTGTACTCCAGTACGATATGCTAGTATGGTACATTTGCATTCACATGGACAAAATGGAGTGGACTTGGATACGGACTTGAGTACGCTTTGTGAAAAGGCTCTAAGTCTCACCCTTTCAGTTGCTGTGAGACTTGACTCTGCAGGATTCACTTGACTGGAGTTAAAGGCCAAAACACTTGTTTCTTTTTTTAGATTATAAAATTGACGATGTTGATGAGGATGATGTGTACCATTACCGGTGCTGTTATGCATCTGATCTTATCAAAGATTTTAGATTTTATTTGTTTTCTAACTACAGTATATTTATGACAAGTAGAAGACACACTTTATTAAAGGGCTTGAAGTAATTAATTTACAACATATAACAAACACAAATATTAATATAATATGAGTTAATTATTTGGTTTAGCACACCTAATTTGGAAGCAGCCACACTCATACTCACACACACATCCATATCCATTGTCACCTGTTTTTCAATCAAGATAGACTTTAGGGCGTTATGATTATGTCTTGTTGGGCATGGTGTGATCACCTATTTTTGTCTGCTGCAGTGATAAGAGTGAAGAGCAGTGTGACTGATGAGCCTGATGATCAGTCCCCAGGCCTAAGCTCAGATCTCAGACCAGAAATCACTTTTTCCGTGCTCTGATATGTGGATTCCTGCTGGTTGACACAAAAAGGTATCAGTATGAAATGAACTCCAAGTGGAAAAATTGAACTTTCACACGACTGAATTAAAATGTCTGGCCCTTTCTCACTTGGCACAGTCACATTTCAGAAAGATGTAGCCTAATTGAGAAACATGAATGTACTTTTTTTTTTTTTAGTTTTTTTTTTAATATACACTGACACTCGTTGAAGAGAATTTGATCTTATTCAGGGAGACTAATGTTCTGAAAGGCTGCATGTGTAGTCCATTGAAACGCAGAATTTCCCCTTTGCAGCAGCAGGTGGTAATTCTTCCTTCTGACCTATTCTCAGGAGACAGCAGAGAGGAGAGTCCTGTCTGCTCTGTCAGTTGTCTGTGAATCTGCAGCCGGAAAACAATAGTGCATGTCTCCCTTTGCTGTCACTTCTGAGAGAACCGCACCTGTGTCAGCACTAATAACCTCATTTGTATTAAGTTAGAGTCAAATGAAACCGCAACCTATTAGATCCCTGACATTGTTCCCCAGATTTGTCTTTGCAAATGAGGTTGTGTTGCCACTTCATCTAAATTTGGACGTATTGTGTCACTCTTTGTAGTCTCCTGGGGAAAAAAAACATACTGGTTGTTTACAGTAAAAAGCTCAGACAGGACTCGTCTGCTCTGCCAACCTCATAGTTTGAAGGCGTGGATGAAGATACACTGTCTCTGTTTCATGTTTGGATCGGCTGTAAAGGTCAGACTGCCAAGAGTTAGTCGAAGATGTAGACAGTTGTGCTCTGTTTTGACTGAACGCTGGTCACAGCTCAGTTAGATGCCTTCAGCCTTCACACACAGGGAATGTGTGTATTTATCAAAGGTGCCATATGGGTTCAAATCATCCTATATAAAACCATAAAACTTTATATGTTAAATACAAAGATGTTAAATGTTTCAGTTTCCACTCTAACAGAGGAGGGATGACGGTGGAAAAGTGTATTTACTGAAAAATGTATTCACTCTGCAGAATGATATTGTCATTTCTAGTTAATCACTAACTTCATTTTCTTGAAATCTGATACTAGGCAAATGGAGTGACATTATCATTCCATGGTAATGGATGCTTTTTAAATGATAAGTGTTCACAGTCAGGCAAAATACCACTTTGTCTTACTGCTTTAAGTATTAATGGATAAAGCTGGTGATTTTCATTGTTTTCATTTTGCAAACATTAGAGAAAACAATGCTAGTATTTTATGCTTTCCAGGATCTGTTGTGGTTCAGGAGTAGAGATAGATTTGTAATAAAAACTTTTACTGGTCATATATGTTAAGTTTTGAGATTGCATTTTTAATACTTGAACCAGATGAATGACTAAAAAATGTTTCAAATTCTATTGTTTCATTTTGACCAATCTCAACATGATAGTTCATGGGTTTTTTTTTTTAACCATAAAGACCCAAAAACATCACTGGTGACCAAAGCCTGACCAAAACTGATGTACATTTTTTAATAACTATTGATCCACTAATCCTATCAACTCATGTAAATAATTGGTGTAAAATTCAGTTATTCATCTTTTCATGGTCATCAGATATGACCCATTTGGACACTCAGAGGCTCTGTAATTACCGTGAAAACACCGTCACCTTCTATACAGCATTGATTCATCAGTAAAACTCATGGAGTTGGATCAATAACACTGGGTTTGATGGAGACAGTACTGCTCTGGGATACACCAACACTAATGCAACAGTGCACTGGAATAATCTAGATGAAAGAAAATGTGGAGTTGTAGGAGTTTTGTCATAGAAGGTATTGCATGACTCCTACTTGTGACTGGTCCCAGATCACCGAGTTCATGTAGGTTCTAAATGGCGTTGGTGGGCAGCGGCGGAGTCATTTTAGAGGTGGGGGGGCCATGGGGGTTGTTGAATTGAATGACTGTCAGGTGCACATAATTTTGTGACACTAGCCTAATGTCGGCTTGTATTTAATCACAATCATCAGATCAAGTAGAAAAGTAGCCTTTGCTACAAGAATCTGATAAAGTGTATGTGTGGGTGTGTGTGTGGGGGGGGGCATATGTCTCAATAATTTTTTTTGCCGTCATTCCTAGAAATGTTCACACAATGGTGAAAAATACATTCTCTGCATCCTGTTTCATCATTTCAGTGTCTCCTTTTTGCGACAAAAAGAGCAGCCGTGTGTGCAATTATGCATACACACCGTTTGCACTTCCTTTTTTGAGAAATATAGACACACTTTCTACCAGCAAAATTGTTTTCCAGTTTGATAAATCACTTTGCGTGTGCTCAATTAATATATTTACATTTTTTCCTCCCCTTTAATTAGCCTCTTTAACTTTTTCCCCCATAAAGACGACATCTGACGACCCGCCCCCCTACCCAAGTTTTAACTCCTCTGTTATATCACTTAAAATGTAATTTGATGAACAGGTTCCGTTTTTCAAATGTAACATATGCTGTGATAGGTGGAGGTGACCACAACCCATACTAGGCCAATCAATAGAATTAAATGATACACATTTTTTTTAAACTCACTTTTTCATTTAATTTATGTCTATTTTATTTTTTTTTGTATTAATTAATTCATTTACTTTATTTTTTCATTTTATTAATTTTAAAAAATGTATTTAGTTTTAATTTTTGTTTTAAAAATTTATTTAAAAAAACAAACAAACAATTAAAATAATAATACATTTACACTGGTTTGTTCAGAAGTTTGCTGAAGTAATGACACTTGTAGTCACAAAACACCGGAAAAACAAAATGTTCCCTAGTAACATATATATCAGTTGTTCATAGTAGGAATCCAAGGGGGAAAGACTTAATCTTACGTAACCAACTTACATGTGGAGTTGGCAGCAAAAATGCATGGCCAATGAGTGAAAATGAAAATAGGTTTACCTTTGGATGCAAACTCTGGTCTCATGATGATAAAGTTAAACTCAGTGCATGTCATTATTCACCATGATCTTCATACCTACTTCCAATTTTCATCTTTCTCTCTGCAGTGGCACTGAAATTAATACTAAAGGATATTTATGTAAAAGCTAGGATAGCTTGTTTCAGAAATCACAAATTAGCCACGGTGGATTCAACATGTTTGTTAGGTTTATTTTCATCTTTCCATGATAAGATACCTAATGATTATTATCTTTTGTGAATCGATGGCTCGCCGCGTCTTGCTCTTTGAAAAGAACAAAACAAAGAACAATAGTCAATCAATCTCGGCCCATTTAAGGTGTGAGTTCTCACTTTAATTTTAAAGACTGAGCCATTCAGAGTCTTTGTATAGTTGAAAGAGAGGCTTTGTTTTGGGAAAAGAAGTGGATGAAGATGGACAAAGGTGTGACAGATGGGATCGCATCACATTTAAGTCAACTGAATTACAAAATCACTTTACTTGTGGCCGCTAAAACATCACTGAACCGCACAGAAAGTAAGCTGATTTGAGTAAAAGGCCACTGAAGAAAAACAGAATGGGTTGATGATTGTGGCGTAGGTGGCTTCCTCATTGTCCATAACATGTGGTCACACTGTTTACTACTACAAGAACACACAGTCCTCCATAGCTTTGCTTAAATTTGTCCCCCCACACAAAACAAATAACTTGTGAGATTAATAATATAACTGGTATTGGATTTTTTTTTTGCAAATTCAGATTCTAAATAACACAGGAATCAATTTGTCTGCTCAAAATGATACTCAAAGTGAATTATGCCTATATTGTCTTGTTTATTTGCAGTCGACCTATTCCCCTGTCAGTGTGTGATGCAGTTATTCCCCTTTGGAAAAAGTTCAAATGTCATGTTAAAAATACATCCTGATTCTGTCAAAAACAACTCCTTTGGTATTCCTTTCCCGTTTTGCCTCCCTCATCATTTCTTCTTCTTGCCAACTGTAGGGATCTCTGGTTCAAGTCATTATAGTCAGTCAGTTTAATGTTCTGAAGTAAATACAGTTTTAAGCTACATAATTAAGGACACACATGGCAGGTCATCTGTGTATATAGTTCAGAACAGCTTTGCGATCAGGTCTATCGCTCCAAAAAAATCACAGAATCCAGTCTTTCACGTCCTCATTCCATCCACGTCCATTGTGATTGAATCTCAGTGTGCTGTCAAATTTCTGATGGACTTTTTCTGAGAGCCATCGGAGTGCGTAATTGAGATGAGAGTTTATAAAGACCTAACAGGTATGTTTCATTGTAATTGATTCCAGTAAATGAGACAAATAGAGAAATCAAACCATAGTCTACATTTAACTTCTTTTTCATTTCTTTCAGTTTAAAAGTGAGTTTAACTTGAAGCCATATTTTGTGAAATTAGGTTAGTTGCTTGTTGAGTCTTAAATGAACAGATCAATATCGCTTTCATCTCTGTGCTTCAAATATATAGATTAAACGGGGTGCAGTTAACATAGCTTATATAAGCACTGTCTGCAGCTTTCACTCACTGGCCACTTTATTAGGCACGCCTTACTATTACCTTGTGTATCTTATCCCATAAAGACCCAAACATCCATCACTGACCAAAACCATCTACTGATCTAAAATATCAAATACCTAATGATCCATTAATTCTGTCAATACGTGTAAATAATTGGTGTAAGTTATTCATCTTTTCATGGTCATCAGATATGACCTATTTTGATGTTCAGAGGCCCTGCAGTTACCATGGATACACCATCATCTTCTACAACATTGGTTCACCAGTAAAACCCATGGAGTTGGATCAATGTCAGTGGATGAAAACACTGGGTTTATGTTCAGTTAATGAGAGATTTTACTTTAAACATGACTTTTTTCTTCAGTTTTCTCTGTTTCTGATATAATAACCCTCAACTATAATCTGGGCTTAAATGAACATCTGCATGATTAGTAAATTAAATATAGGAAACTACCTGATTTTCATAGGTGGTTTTCTTTTTGTCAGACAAGTGAGTTAGAGGAGATGTTTTTGTTGCTCTAATTCACTTGTCTGACAAAAAGAAAAAAACACCTAAGAATTGAGTATGGAAGACATAACAAATGCAACCAACTTGCTACCTGATTCTGACTGAAAAAACCCAAAACACAGAGGATAATATAATGAATGATGATAAATCACGTAAGAAAAGTCAAATATAAAGAAACAACCTTTTTTGGAATGGCTACAAAAGTATCACTGGGTCTTTATGGGTTATAAAGTGTCTGGTGATTGTGTATACTGCTGCAGTAGACCCTCTGTTTTATGTGTCGTATGTTCACAGAGGCTCTTTTGCACCCACAGAACTGATACTCATTGGATATTTGTTTTTTCCAACCACGGTGTCACTATAGGACCAACAACCATACCACATTCAAAATCACTTAAATCACATTTCTTCCCGATTCTCATGTTCATGTTCAGTTTGAGCTTCATCATATCATCTTCATCAAAATCTGATGGACTTTTTCCTGTGAGCCATTGGAGAGCAGAAAAATATTTTAAAGACAACAATGATGCCATGCACAAAATCACTTAAATCACCTTTGTTTCCCATTCTGATGTTTAGACTAAACTTCAACAGATTGGCTTGCATGCCTAAATGCATGGAGTTCTTACTATGGGATTGGTCTACTCGATATTTGCATTAATGTGTAGTGGAACAAGTGTCTCTCTAATAAAGTGACCACTGATCCTGCAGTTTACCATACAAATACAAAAGCAATGTACAGTAATGTTCAAAAGTCCTGGGCCACATTTATATACATTTTTATCAATCTCTGTTGACTCTGGATATATGGGAAATATGTAAAAAAAAAAACCAAAAAAAAAAACAGCTTTTATATACCAAAGTGATAATATTTACTGAGACCTCTATCTGCATTTAACATGTCTTTAACACTTTTGTCCAGACACTATAAAATTTAATACATTAAAATGCTAATTTTTTTTTTTTTTTTTCCAGAACAGATGTCAGCTGTTGTACTGTTTGTGTTGCTTCTTGTCATGGGGTCAGGGGTCACCCTAAATAATGACTTTAACCTTTAGAATCAGATTAGTTTGGGTTTTGTGTCTTCCTGTATTTTCTGGTACTATGTGAAGAAAAAAGAATAAGAACTAAATATGTTTGCTCATTTCAGCCCTGCAAAAACAACAAACCCAAAGACCAAACTAAAGCATTTACAGTACTGTATGAGCATACACAATGATACAGGGGTACTTTATCCTGTGTTTAGAAGTGTGGAAATTTCTTGATTCAGAGATTCCTCATTTTAATAAAATCAGAAAGCTCAGTTAAAGTTCACTCTTGTCTTCAGAATATGTAATGTTTAACTGTTGAAGTAGTCCTGAAAAGATACAGATACTTATATTATTGGCTGTTTCCTTGGAAACAAATCAGTTATCTTCTTGTATTATATTAAAAGTGCAATTTTAAGTGTGCGATATTCATCAGTGAAGTGGCAGATTGAAACTCAAAATCCAACTCAGCCACAGGTAAAAAAAAACCCAAAAAATGTATGTCCTGGGATGTTTTACTCCCCCTTAAATGACTATTTCTTGGTAATTTTCACAAACATTAAATATGGGGCCAATCTCATGCTTCGGTAAGGTCAACAAGCATGTTGGTTTTTATGACACCATACAGTGATTCAGAGAGATTTTATTGAAATGTTCAGGCTGTAAATAATGAGTATGAAGGCTTTTTGTCAGTTTATAACATATTTTTTTCCCCATATTCTTTTCTTGAGACTTTATAATATATATACATTCAACAGAGTGCAGAATGCACAGAACTGAATGTAACAGTGGAAACAGAACAACTAATAAGCTAAGCTAACACAATAACAAATAAAATGACATAACACGTTAACTAATAAAACCTCTTACTCCTACCCCATCACCCCCCATGAGGACCCGGCCAGCAATCCTAAAACCACGCTGTGCACTTTTGGAGGCAGCCTGTTGAGCTCCTTGTATATTTGCAAGAGTTTATAACCTTATAACAGTTGTTTTATTGCATGTCTTTACTTTTTAGCAAGTGCTGCTCGGATACTTTATGGCAAGAGGAGGGAGACTGTTGTCATGCCAACTAATGAGGAGGTAGATGACGATGATGACAATGGATGACGATAACACACTAAAGTTGAAATTTGGAATTTCAGACTACTTCAATGAGTACCTTCTAAAGGGTCAGAAGATATTAACCCTTTAACCCTCCTTTTGTGTTAGGGCCGGCACAAGCCTATTTTAGGTTTTAAATGCATAAAAGAACCACATAAAATTTGTTGATTGCATCAAGGCTTTTGGACTTTCTCAGGAACCTCAATTACAACAAAATAATGCACTAAATTATAAAATGCTCTGGTTCAAATGATAATTTTGTATCGTTACGTTCAGTTTTGATCCAGTTATAAAAATAAGATTATAAAGTAATAATTAGAGCCAAAACTGAAATCATAAGTGCATCCAATACACTGACAGCCAGCTCCTCTAACAATTATGTGAGCTTTAGGTGGTTCTCATGTAGCCTGGTTATCCAGTATACCTGCACAAAAACAAAACAATCAAAGATGACCAGGTCCAGACATGTGAGGTCCATTCAGTCTAGAGTTGGTGACTGTCAGACGCACATCCAGGGGTATACTGACAAAAAAAAAACCAAAAAACACAGAGACCCACATCAAAAATATTAAAACCAATATTTTTATGGATAAAGAAGAATAACAAGGTAACCAAGAGATGAGAAACAAATTGGATGATGGATAATTGTTTTTTTTAGCAGATTTTACAGCTGATTTAAGATGTGGGTCAAAACCAACCCATTAATATAAGAGATGGAAACAGAAAGCTAACACAAGAGGAAGATTAAACATATCAGGTGTCAGTAATGCACTTTATAAGTGGATACCACCTATTATCTAAAAGGAGAAAGGAGCTACTGTAGAAACATGGCAGACTTAAGGAAATCTGCTACCTCTGTACACATACAATAAACAGGTCATTCCACAGTAATAAAAACAATATTTATTATTTTTGCATAATGATTATCCAGTATATCTCATAATAAAAATTCAGGATGTGATATAGTGGAAGATGTATTGTGCATTTGAGTCACTGGCAGGTGAATTGTAATGGTTAACATGAGGGCAGTGGAGATTCACACCTCTAGTTTGTTAACAAAGAGGAAGTCTACTTCTTGTGCTCTCATGTGGCCAGTATCGAGTCCTTTGCACCGTCCTCCTGTCTGTCCTCCTGTCTGTCCTCCTGTCTGTCCTCCCTGTCAGATGCTCCCGTCACTGTCCTTCTGTCGTGCCAGCCTCCTGCCTCCAGCCTCCTGCCTGCTGCCACACTGACAGAGCTGAGAAACAGAAAGGCTGACAGTCGGGGTGACTCACCCGCCCCATGGGCTCTCTGCAGATACCCTTAACCTCTTCAAGTACCATCAACATGGACAGCGTCACGCTTTGCTTCCAGAAGTAGAAACAGTACTGTGTAGGGATACTGACACATCAGGGTAAACGAGAACTGATTCCAGGGTCGTGTTAGAAGGGTGTCGGAAAAATAGCAGGCAGGTTTGAGCAAACATCTATTTTCTGGGCAGAGGTAGATTTAACTGACTGGTTTCACATTACTATATGTGCACGTGACCACCTCACCTCACATATGACTGTATAGTCACTTAGATGAGGCCACTCTGCTCTACCTTTTACAGCATATTTTCTTGATTGATACTCAGAATTATTGTAAAGTTAATTCCCTTCAGGTCAGAAGAAGCAGAACATGGTTTGTTCTGATTTTTAAGGCTATTCCATCAGTTTTTATGAATTAGAGGATAATATTTGAAAATCTGAAGGATTGCTTAGAATGAAGACACATCAAGGTAAATTTAGGTAAGTTAAATATTTCATAAAGCCTTGTTACCGTACTGTGAGTGTGTATCACTGTTCTTACATAAACCTATTTGCGTGAAGCTGTGTTACATAAATTTGAGATGTGTGTGAAAGATGTACTGTCTTCACTGTAGATGGAAATGTACATACACGTGCAATTATCCATTCCTGATAATTGTTACTGTAAATGACATGCTGACATTCAGTGATCTGACGCTTAGCTCCCAGGCTTCTGCTCTGTTTGAAGCCTTCCTTGTGAGGAGGTTTCCCTTTGCAGTACATGAGCAGTAATTGAGGGCCTTCATGTGATAACATCTTAAAGGTAGGCTAACACGTAACTATTAATTAACAGGGTTTCTTGGCAGCAACTCGCACCCACACATCCCTTTGCATTAACTACAGAGACACAGACAGGCCGAGCACGATCTCTTATCGTTTGGAGGCAACGGTATGACAGTGGTAAAGATAGCAAGAGGTTGTTGTTGTATGTATGTGAGAGCGTGCCTTTGTGGATGTGGGTGTGTGTGCATGTGTGGCTGCCGTTCTGTAAGCTGTAATGGAGGAGAGAGAACATTAGGCACACTCAACACTGAGGCAGCAGGAACTTGCAGCAGAACTCCACAGAGTCCTCTCCATCTGTAATCAGTGGAGTGAGAGGGGAGTCACACCTTCTTTTTCCTCCACACAAACAATACCCTGTTCTCCTGCAGACCGCCTCCCTTTTATCACCGCTTTGCTTTTTTCCATTGCATCCTTTAAAGTTAACTTTATTTTACATTTATTCTTATTCTCTCACTGCTTTTCCATCCGTGATGCTCTGCAAATACAAGCAGAGGTGTTTCAGACCCACTTGGCAGTATTATTTTGCTCTCATTCCGCATTACTCTTTCAACATATTGTAATCCAAAATGTGAACAGAAGCTTGACTTCTGCTGGCCCTCTTGGCTTTACAAATCCAGCCTGTGACGGAGGACTTGGACCAATCACAGGTGTTTTTAGAAAGGGGGTTTTGTATCAAAACAGATGCATGACAGCCGAGGTGACCAATGGCCCTTCTTGTAAGTAAAAGGTCTGCAGTCATCTGGAACTATTTTGGCAACAAGAAGGATGACATTGAAACATGTGTTCTGTGTCGACAGTGTCTTACACCTGTTGCCACAACAAAAGAAAACACAACTAATTAGTTTGACCATTTTCATCTGCACCACACTATTACAGTTGCAGAAAAAATTATTAGACCATCTTATGTTTTCTTCAATTTCTTGTTCATTTAATGGCTGTTACAAATATAGGTATATTTGTTTGGATAAATATAATGATAACAACAAAAATAGCTCATAAGAGTTTAATTTGAGAGCTGACATCTCTCCATTTTCCATGTTTTTTTTGATAATAACCAAAATCACATAAGATCTTACATCGATATCTATGGCATTGTACTGACAAAAACAATGCTTTTAGACATTCCATGTTTTCTTTCCTGTCTGTTTTAGTCATATGATACACACAGGAGTTAGTACTTGATAGCATAACCATTGTTTCTGATGACTTTTGATGGTCTAATAAGTTTTTATGTGACTGTATGTGAAGAAGATCATAGTTGACCAAACTATAGCAGGTGGCCATGTTATTGGATGTGAACACTTTTCAATGCTGGAAATCCCACAATATTTTTCTTCTCAAACCAAAAAACAGCTCTGATATGACTGAGCAGTATTGACTCAAATATATGTTTTTTGTATTTTTACAGTTTTATAGAACATTTATCAGACAGTAATCAAGTGTAATTGTACTTTATTGTACCCTATGGTATCTGTGGAAAGAATACAAACATGGTGAGAGGAATTTTTGATACCATTCAAACTATGTCACCATTTACACTTATGATGTTAGTCAGTTTGAAAGATTATTTTACATGTCAAGAGAGTTGCAGTTTATTGATTTGAAGTGTCAGACTGTGAAAATACAGACATGGGAAGACTACACACCTGAAAGATGCAGCAGTGCCATCATTAGAACTTAACGTCTCTGTGGTCTGAGTCCCTGAAGTTGTCTCTTCAGCCTTACCAGCCTTGCAAGGATTTAACACTTTTACACATCCCTCTCAAAGAGCGAGATGAATATGATGAGGTCACGGCCATTTTGGTGACAGTGATGTCTTACATGCAAGAACAGATATAATAATAATAATAATAATAATAATAATAATAATGGATTAGATTTATATAGCGCTCTTTTTATAACCTAAGGCATA
>JAPTGZ010000026.1:16033953-16045622 GCA_029814645.1 Fowleria isostigma | reverse complement strand
CTTAATACTAGGGGGTCAGCCGGTTATTATCCACGTAAAGTTAACCGCACATGAGCCGGATGGTTGTGTTCAGACACATGGGTCAAACGGATGAAGTCTGGAGAATGTCTGTTTTCCATAGCATGTTTTAGAGGGGCTTTAATAAACACAAGTCAGAGCAGCACAGTCGACAACCTCGAAGGAGCGGGGTGTGAAGTGACTCATTTGCTTTTAAACCAGTGCTCAAAATGACCTTTTTGGTGTTATTACTCAGAAATGGGGTTGAAGATGGACCTGTGGAGTTGAATTAATGAAGAATTCAGACCCAAGCATAGTATTTACAGTTTATGTAGACCACAGGGAAATATTTTAAAATGCATAATTCCATTTAAAAAAAGCTAAATATCTCCCCTTTAAAGAACATATACTAAATAATGATGAAATAATGGACTGAATGAAATACTTAGATAGAATTTTTGCATCTGCCTTCAAAAGTAACTGAGAAAGGAATTACAAGAGCTCCAACTGTGCACTGTCATGATGGATTTCAAGGTTTTCTCCACCTCCCTCCCTCCCTCCTCCTTGTATCATCCACTGTGTCTGTCATTTACATGCTCTCACAATGTAGACCTCAGCTTTTGCTCCTAGACCTTCCTATTTGTCTTCCACCTACTTTCTTTCCAGTTAGACGACCAGGTTGCTGTCTGCTGTGGGAGTTGACCTCTTACCTATTATACTCATCTTCCACCTGCTCTTTGGTTCATACCCCCCCGTCTTCTGACCTCCTGTCCTCCACAGCTCCTCGCTAAGCTCCAGACAGACTCCCAGTTCCACAGAGACTGTACCTGGACCTCTGACATCACCTCAATAATGATAATAAGGTTTAATTCAAACATCCTCTGCTCTGAATTTGAGTCAATTTCAATTGCTGTATCCTACTCTTTGTCTCACAAGGCACAGTTTGATTTTGTCCAATGGCTTTATAATATCAGGATTCAGGGGAGGCCTGTGGCATAGGCCGACTATAAGGTGCCACCTTCTGGAGGGGGCGCCAGTGGAAGGGAGGGGGAAAAAAACTGCATCTATATCTAATATGTCTCAAAAAGACAAGCAAAGGAGGTTTGCATACATTAATGAATGTTTTTCACTCTCTTCACCCTACTCTGAACATTTATGAATGAATGAGGAAATATTTTTTAAACATATTTCACCTTGTCTCCAAATTGACAGCCTTGTGGATGCATTACATACAGAGATCCACAAACTGGCATGAATCAATCAGCAGTAGTTCATCATTTCTCCAGCACAAACTGTGCAGATGCAGGCTGGACTCAAACGCACCAACAGAACCAAGCCCAGCGCAGTGTCCATTGCGCCCCAGGCACCAGGCACCGTGCGTTCCTGTCACGGTACGTGCCAAGCGCAGTGTGCTCTAAGTACTGCAACATAACACAACTCTGTCTGTCTGTCTGTCTGTCTGTCTGTCTGTCTGTCTCTCTCTCTCTCTCTCTCTCTCTCTCTCTCTGTCAGAGTTCCTGGCATTTCCATTTCCTTCCATATAGTGGACTGTTTCCATTCGTGCTGCATCTCCTATATTTTTAGTCACTGTGTCCATTGCACATCGCTGTTCATGAAAACACATGTAAAGTCCTCATTTATGCAGGGTGGTCTCTAACCGGTTTGCACCTGTTGTCACTGTAGTGCACACGATCTTGTAAAATCCCCCTCAAACCGGAGAAAGAAACAGAGATGAGTTTAGTGAGTGGGAGGATGAAGGTGAAGAAGACGTTAGAGAAAGACGAGGTCCAGCGCTACATTGAGGGACACTTGTTCTGGGATGGAGAGGACATTCTAAACCTGTGGACATCACAGACAATGGCCTTTCTGTCCAGGGTGTCAAAAATGAATCTGTGTCACAGCTACAAACACATCCAGCGAACACATGTCCAGTGAGTGCATGTTCAGCTCTGCGGGCGGTGCAGGAGCCTAGTCCAAATAGATGAAACCCATATTTTGCATATTTTGTTGTATCATTCTTATATTTTATTAGAGTAAAGGAAACCTAAGGAAATCTACCAAATATAATAATAATAATAATAACCACTACTACTACTACTACAACTAAGTCATTACCAAACAATTTCTTCATCAATGTTTGTGAAGGAGTGTAATAACATCTCTTAAAATGTTGAACTTCAACTCTTGTTGAAAACCCTAGAAAAAAGTCTGTTCAAGTTAGGTACTCATAAATGATTGTTGAAAAAAACAAGAAAAAAAAAATTAGAATTCAAGTTTTTATTGTAGTTTTTACTTGGTACAGGACAATCATACAATGTTACATAATTTTATCAAAGAGGGCTTTCATCACAAATGACAAGTATCAATAGTAATACAATAGTACAGTAATAGGATAATTCCTAATTATTCAAATATTATTCAATTATTCCAAACTTCATATTTGTACATTGAGTTAGACTTGGCTCTTACTGCTATTATTATATTTTAAATAATGTCATCTTAGCACCACTTATCTACCTACATTCGCTAACACTATTTACATGTTAACCATCCTTGATGTTTTTTTTCTATAATTATAATAAACATCACTCATATACAAACACTACAGTGTCTCAAAAATCATCTTTTAGATAAATCCTGGATTCCTTCATACATCTTTTGCACAAACCAATTCCAGTATTACTTCACAGTCTCAAACATTTTTCATTTTGGAAATCAACATATCAGTGACAGTCAATATTTTTCAGATTTTCATAAGTCAGGCCGAGGGTTTGCAAGTGCGTGCCTGTTACGGTTTTTTTTAATGGTATCATTTTTGAGTTTTATTACACACTACTTACTCTGATCTTTTTAAATCCTGCACCAGACAAATAACCCAAAATAGGAAAAGAACTAAAACAAATACTAAAACTAAACAAAACTAAACTAAAAATAAGCATTTGGAGAAATGGAAAACCAGCAAAAACTACTAAACTCACTCTAAAACTAATTAAAATTGACTGAATTAGAGAAAAAAGAAACAAAATAAAACTAAACTACAATTAAAAATGTGAAACTATTATAACCTTGATGTGTATACATACATATATGTTAATAAATTAAGTTATTTTAGCATTACTTGTCAAAAATGACATATCCTCCTGTAGTCGACAAATTTCACAGCTTTACGTAAAAAACAAACAAAAACTAAACACGGTCCAATGCAAAAGACATTCCATTAATTAAATTCATAAATGCATAATGCATCTAAAAAAAGTGCTGTGTCATACTATTTCTTTTCAAGGCAATCATTTAATGTAAAACGCCCAAACTTGTACTGTCCTGGGTCTCAAGAGGATGTAACTTTGGACATACAGTGGTCCCTCGTTTATCGCAGGACTTACGTTCTAAAAATAACCTGCAATAAGTCAAATTCGCAAAGTAGAGTCAGCTTTTTTTTTTTACAATTATTATATATGTTTTAAGGCTGTAAAGTCCCTCACCACACACTTCATACACTTTTCTCAGACAAGCATTAACATTTTCTCACATTTCTCTCTTGTTTAAACACTCTCAAAGTTCAAACCTTTGTAGATTTTCAAAAATAAGTCCAGTATTATAGAATAAAACCAAAGACCAAAACCTGTTTTCAGGACCAAACATTTGTCTGAGAAATAGAAATTGAAACGTTTTCCTATAAATAACTATGATAGCTTTTAGAAATAAAATTTAATTTGAATGATCAACCTACGAGGTTGGACATACTAAATTATTAATAGTGACTCACGCGTATTTCACAACCTTTGACCATGCGTCGTCATCCTGTCCGCTCCGCTGTAGCGTCTTACCATGGTCTTGTTGCAGACAGTTCCAACCCTTTTTACATCCTTGTTCACATTTATAGCTGCTGTTGTCCTTATGTTATTTTCCTCCTTTTTTATGTAACAAACCAAAGATTCATTTATTCCTTAATGGCGCCTAAAGCCACGTAACTTCTACCTTATTTCAATATGTCCAGGTCCGTTTGACAAAGCAGGTTTAGTTAAACTCTGAATCTGTTAACCCTGAGTTTTCCTCAGTTTTCCTCATTTCAGGGTAAGTGTCAGTTTTTTGTATATCAGAGATGCAGACACTTGAATAACTGTATGCAGGGCAGTCAGAAAACTGCATCATTAATCATTCATCTGTAATATTATTGTGATTTAAAGGACTATATTTAAATTTACACATTGACCCAAGCAGCAATGTTCTCCATGCCTTCTCCCTCTCTTTTCAGCTGCTTCGGTGTTGCGCTGTTTAATAATAACACGTTCAAATTCGCTGTGCGAGCACATTCAAATTTCCAGTTCTAGTGGGGCTGAAAAACGCAGCCCTCCTCTTCCCTGTTGCCATGGTGACTCATCAAATTGGAGCTCCATTGATGCTGTCATAGTGCACACACTTAACTCCAGTTAAACTACTTTTAGCTGATCAAACTAACTCAAACCAGCTGTTCTGGAACAGACACGGCACGGAGGAGAATGACTGACAATCAGGACGCAGAACACAATACGAGTTCATACACTGTAAAAAAAAAAAACATACAAAATTGCACTAAAAAAAATCCGCGAAACAGCAAGACCACAAAAAGTGAACCACAATATAGCGAGGGACCACTGTACTGTCAATTTAATAGTCTGAGAGGAAACGTGACTTCTGCATCCACTCCTTCCCTGTGATTTCATGGTGTTACAAAATCTACCCCATGACACCTTGATTTTGTCTAATCACAGATGTTTTTACACAGGTAGGGGGTTAAATACTGACAGCATGACTGACTGCTGAAATTACCGATTGCATTAGAAATTGCTAATAGAATTTTTAGTAACACTGAAGTCATGAAGAAAATATCTTTTAAACAGACAACACTAATGGGGATTTCTTAGTGTCTTATTTCTTATTTTCTTTTGTGTTGTCCCAGACAGCATCCTTCAGAAGGTTGTTCATTCCATCCCTGGCCGTTTGAGGAAACTGGTTGATGGCACCAATGCTTACATTGAAAAATTTTAATTTATTTTATTTTCCCAAGTAATAAAGAACATGTATCTTTTTTTTCAATAAATTTGGAATAGGAATGTAGATTTTACCAATTTTTAATACCTATTTTATTTTCATCCACCCTGTAGAATGCTAGCGTCATAGCCTCAGTCCGTTTTCCCTCCCTCACTCACCTTTCACACAGTTTTTTCCCTGCAGCCACACCCACTCATCAGACCTCACTCCTGACAGCTATCAAACACACCAGTTCCCCATCAGTCATCGTCTCTGCATTTGTCACACTAACTCTGCCTTTCATTGCCAGATCCTTCCTCTGTTTCCTCATGAATATCCAGCGTTTTCTCCTGCCTGTTTGCCTGTTTCCTGACCTGTTTCACCCCCAACCTGCTCTGCCTGCTTGTTCCCTGAATACTCACCTGTCTTTCACCTCTAGATGACACCTCTTCACCCGTTCCCTGGATATCCACCTGCCTTCGGCTCTGGATGTCTCCTTGTCTGCTTCCCCAGTAATTGACCTGCCTTTCATCCTTGACCAAGCTCCTCACCTCTGCACCCTCGTACTTTCTTGGATTTACTGGCTTCTGACCCCCCCACCTGTCCCCGACTCTGCCACTTGCCATTCTCCTCCAGGAACCCCAGCCCATCTGGGTCCAGCATTGGCCAGGTTACTCTGACCCAACCCTGGTGAGGTTGAAGCTGCCCCCTTTAAGTCTCGCCGAAGACACAAACTCTGTTTACCTGTTTACCTTACTGATTCTGTGCTACACTGCTGTGAGTGTTTAATAATAAAGACTGTTAAAATTTCCATTCTGCCTGTTGTACTGCGTTTGGGTCCAAACACCACCCATTACAGCTAGATAAAACATTGTTTCTTGAATATAGCTTTCTAAAGTATTTTGCAGGATGTCTTACTGTAATATGACCATATTGTGCAGTATAGAAACCACATCATACTAGTAAAAATGGTATGGTATTCTGAATTGTGGGGCTGGTAATCTGATTATCATCTGCTCTGACTAACTGCAATGGATATTTGAGTAAGAAAGTCAAAGTGTGTTATGACTTGTATTATAAGCACTAAGGGTTAATTGTACAGACACTAACCACAACAGTACGTACGTCTTTAGGGCAGCTGCTAAAAGTCAAAAGGTAAAGCATGTGATTTAGAACGCAGATTGTTTCATTGAATGTCCAAACAGACATTAGAGCCCACTGTACACACATGTAACCGCATAGTTGCTGACTGACATCATGAACTCCTTTCCCACTCTAATTAACCAATAAAGACGGTGCTGGATAGAGTGGGTACGCACTGCTGTCACAGGGAAGGTCAGAGCTGTCACATGTTTGTTGCCGATCGTTTGTGCGTGCTTGCATGTGTGCTTGTGTAGTACAAGGGTTCGTACAAGCACGGTGAGCTAGAGGGTTGTCTGAACTGACAGTTTCCGTGTAAAGACAGCTGTGTTGAGTCCTGGCTCATTAAATCAAACAGAGCATATGGGATCAGGACATATCCATCACGCACCTTTGTGGACACTGGTACTACTAGTTGTATTTAATTGTCTTCTCATGTTTGTTCATGCTCTGATCTTTGAGGGAGTAAGCATCAGAAGTTGTCCGGTAATGGTGGTTAATATTAGCCTAACATACTCAGATGCTATTGATATACCTGTTGCAAAACCTTCTCCTCCAGCAGACTGTGGATGTGCTTTTAATTGCTCACACCATTATTTCCTAAAAGGACTTGCAAGACTTGAGCCGAGAGCTTTAATAAGACAGAATGTGACTCAAACCCAAAGTGGCATGTCGTATTAGCCCAACGTACGGAGAGTGGGGAATCTCAGTGTGTCAGTAGCACATTAAATCGACCCGTCTCCTGGGCAGTCACTGAAAAGTGGAAAAGGGACACAAGGCAGGAATTATCCTCTTTACTGCTTATATTCTGTGTTTGACATGTCATTGTACATCATTTAAATCAGTTTAAGTATAAATATATCCGATGTAGCTTTATTTGCCTGCAGTAATTGAAACAGAAAGCAAAAAAACAAGACTGAAATCTTAAAGAATATACCAGGATAAAGTTTTCTGGAGAGACTTTTTTTTTTTTTTTTTACGATTTAATGCAATATTTAGGTGATCTGATTAGTCTTCCCTCTTTCGTTGCTTTACATCAGCCATTTAGTTGAAGTATTTTTATGAACACTAGTGGATCATAGCATAGTAAACCCAGCTTTACTGTAAATATTGGCCAGTTTTAATCATGATTAGTTTACCAGTTAATTCATCGTCCCTTTAGGAAATTTGCCTTCACAGATCTTATAGATCATTATCTCGCTCTGCATAGGCATGTTAAAACAAGCATCAAGTAACATTTAGATATAGACTCTCATATTACAGGACAGCAGGTTGATGATCTTTAGATTTAACCCACATGCCACAGAAATAGTGTCAGTTTGGTTGCTTTATACACATACACATGTAATCCCAGTCTGATCTGTAGTTTGATAATGAGGAACTCATGCTGGCTCTATGTTAATTTGTCAGATTAAGAGACACAAACTGCCAGGCAATGTTTCAGCTTCAGAAATTTCAACTAACCCTCACTCGTCATGTAAAGTACTTCAAAGCAGTAAAATCCTGACTCCATCTTCTTTAACTTATACTTTTCTTTCCCTGCCTTCAGATTATTTCAGTCTTTCTTTTAAGTTAGTTGTTTAAATTGACTGAATAATCCATACATTTACAGTTTTTCATATTACCCTGTAGTGACAGCACCTTGGCAACAATTAGGATGTGAGTCAGCTTGGAATCAATCATTGGCACTGACACCAAGTTCACTATATTGGATTGATGCCATATGGATCGCGTCTGTCTTTCTACGTTGTCTCTCAATACATTATCTCAGATCAATAAATGCTCATTGTAACCCACACCAGCCCTCGCTTTGTACTCAGGCAATTAAAACCAGTTTCCCAGCAGATATTGTACAGTGTCACACTGATAGTATTGACATCAATGAACGTGCTTTTGTCATACAAGAAACACAAATGAATACATGCTGCCTGGAAAGTTGATGCTAACTAAGTTTTTACTTTCTTTTAAAGACAAATGACAACAAAACATCTTGTACATCCAAAGTGATGGCAGTACTCTTGTTGTTGTTGTGTAATCCTCTTTCCTAATTCCAGCAGATGAGGATGTCTTTTGGGACGATGCGGGATTGTATTAATGGAACTCCCTTTTGACTAACTTGAGGTATAATTTAACGCATGGCATGACTCACACTGTATAGTGAAGTCCATGTATTTCTACCTCTATCCCCAGGTGATGAAATCACCTGTAAGAGCCTACAGCTGTAAATCAGATTCAGAGAAAACCAATTAAGCCTCATCTTCAGAGCGTTTTTCAAAATACCTCACCAGCTTCATCTCTTCCATTCCATGACTATCAATGATATTACATCTGCCGCACGTATTTGGTTTTTATTTAGTGAGTCTCTCAGGAATTCTGAAGTAAAATTGGGCATTAGAATAGCTACTGATGCCACAGACATGCATTCAAAACAAACTGTATAGGGGCTCTATAATGCTTTTCTTTATTGGATTTAATAATAATACATTTTTAAATAAATTGAACTCTTTTGGGAGGATTTTTTTCCTCTCAGTTCTCTAATATGGACAAGAATTGGAAGTAATTCAGATCACTTGTCATTCAGGCAAATTGCATCAGAGATGCATTGCAGAACAAAATGACGGTGCAGGGTCAGCAAGGAAAAACACACATAATAAAAACACTTGAGATACCTTAATACCTACCAAAAAATATAAAAATATGTTATAAAATACTGGCACTGTAGTGCTGTGAGTGAAATAAACAAGTGTAAAATGATTGAATAAATAGGTAGTTATTGCACAAAGAAATAAAAAGTTACTGCACAATTTTCAGAGGTAATTGCACATCCCCAATTTACAGTCTTCTGTTAAAAAGACAGATGGTAGTGGGAAAGGAACTGTTCCTGAACCTAGCAGTTTTGCATTTCAGGCTGTGGTACCTTCTGCGTTGAGGGTAGGAGGGAAATGCATGTCAGTAATGCATGATAGTGTGCGAGTAAAAGCGTTTTATGAGTCAAAATCCTGACTGTTAAAGGGAAAAACAACTTGAAATTGCTTGAAAATGCTTCTCATTTTGTTTTTCATATTGAACTGTGATGTCTGGAAAATAATGGATATGTTTGGCACCATAACACAGGTCAGAATACTGAATCTACTGCCACGGTAAAACTAGAGCCAATTAAAAAGTAATTTAAAGTTAGTCTGAAATGTCTTAGAACTGCTAAAGTTAGTGTTATTACCATATTAGTCTAGAGGAAAATCATTTCTTTGTATCTTTTCTAACATATATTTTCTAAAATTATTTAATTCAGTTTTGTTATTATTTTATCTAATTAATCATCTCTTTTAAGATTTGTATTTTTATTTGATTATTTGAGTTTGTATCATGTTTATTACTGCATTGTGTTTATTATTGAGGTACCAGATATGCCAGGAATTCCATCCATTCTTCCTTCCATTCTTTCTGTCCATCTGAGATTTTTGTCCAACCCATTTCTTGAAGACTATTCACCCGATACTTTTAAAATTCCACATACATGTTTGTTTTTTTTTTGTTGTTGTTTTTTTACTACTAGGAGGGGTGCAGAGTACAGTTTAATGGCTGAATTAAGTTTTCAAGATTTTGTTTTTTTTTTTTTTTACAAATATTTTAAAATTTTAACTTATAAAATTTTTCCAATTTAGTGGACACTATTCACCCATTGTAGTCACCAGTTTTATTGTATTTTATTGGGTGTGTTCTTGCACTTAGTTTTAATTTCTTTATGGATTTTCCTGTTATTTACGTAAAACACACTGAATTGCCTTTGTGTCTGAAACTATCTTTAAAAAAAACCTTACCTTGCCCAATGTGACAGGCATTTCTGGAGGTAATTTTAGCAATAATGGAATCCCAGTTGGTGAAATGACCCAGCCAACGTGTAGCCTCTGATCAATCTGTTGTCTATTTAGAACATGTTCTGTAGAGTTAGCTTAGCTATAAAAGCTGCCAACTTGTCTGACTAGCCCTTCCCCCTGAATTCTAATTTAAAACTAGAAATGGCAATTAGCCCTATTAGCATGCTGATCACCACGGAGATGCAGAAACGCTGAGGAGGAAGCAAAGAGGTCTTGACCTTATCAAGAACTGAAGGGCAGTGAACATGCTCAGCATACCAAAAATGAGTGTGTGGGTTTTACTTTAATGAAACCGTGTAGCGTTATTCTCCCTTAAGTCCACAAGGAACTGTTATTGAAGTTTTGATAAAACTATTGTTAACCAGAAACCATATCGTTAAACCAAAAGCACTTACACTGGGTAAAGCTGTAATGTGCTACTTACACAAGTTTAATAGTTCAAAAACTCTTCAGGGGTTATTATAGTTAATTACACTTACCATGACTTTACAATGAAGTGACATGCTACCCAGTGCAACACTTTAGAGTAGGTCTTTAATGTGTCACTGGAATCCTATGAGACCACTTCTCTGAAAATATCTGTATATGTAGATTAAAATTAAAGTGATATAACTTTTGCCTGTACATGTACTTCTAAAACTACTGCTTTAAGCTTTGGCGAAGCTGTTACCATATAAAAGGGATGATTTTCTTTTTTTTTTTCCCCTTATCCTTTTATTTATTAGTTTTTATAATAGTATAACACCCCATTGGTTAAGAATCAAGGTCAATAGAAAAGAAACCAATGCATATATACTGACCCATATATGTGTAAATACCCATAAATATTCAGATATACACCCAAATATGTATATAAGTATATCTTCACATGATATCCATGCCTACCAGACCAACCAATCTCACCCTACCATTCACAGGTAATAATATCAACCTCAGAAGAATTTGACAATTTGATTTATTCTCCATGTATATCAAGTATCCACCTCAAATCTTCTTAAAGTCTTTTCCTTTCCATTTGAACTATACAGTATTTACTAGGTATACATGTGTCTATGTCCTGACTCCACCTTATAAATGTTGGAGGCCTTCTTCCACTTCCATGTTACACAATTGTTGGCTGAGACGAGGCCAGGTTTAATAAACCTGACTTTATTGTTATCCACTGTAATACATGTAGCATCACCCAGGAGAGTTATACCCTGTAACATAGCTGTGAGTATTGCCCTCCAATATTAATTTAACAATGGTCAAGACCAGAAAATGTGGGTCAGAGTACCCTTTCCAGTTTTAGATCATGGATAAAACTGGCTCAACTCAGGTTTTCTTTTATGAAACCTTTCCAGAGTGTAGTATTATACTCTATAAATCTATGAATAAATTCTGGTTTTCAAAATAAAATAAAATCAGAATCAGAATACTTTATTAATCCCAAGGAACATTGTTGTATCTTACAGTTGCTCCGTGCAAAAGTGATTTAAAAAAAAAAAGCAGTAGGAAAGAAGTTATCAACACTACAAAAAAAAAGTGTAAATACACACACACACACACACACACACACACACACACACACACACAAGACTGGGGTCCTCTACCAGAGGCCTGGGAGCCTGAGAGTTCTGCGCAGGATCTTCGCTGTTCCTAGTATTG
>JAPTGZ010000026.1:16003019-16014135 GCA_029814645.1 Fowleria isostigma | reverse complement strand
TGTGAGTATTTCTAGGTTATTATGATCGTATTTTACTGATTTGACCCACTTGACATTGAATTGGTCTGTACATGGAAGCTGAAATGTGTAATTTTTGGATTTCATAAATTCCTCCTGCGGGCCGCATTAGATCTTTTGGCGGGCCGCATTTGGCCCCTGGGCTGCATGTTTGAGACCCCTGCTACACATAGAGTGCACAAGCTGGAAATAAACCAATCAGTCAGTTAATTTAAAGCAGTTATCTACAATACATCATGATGTCTGTGTAAATAGAGAAAGAGAAAGCCCCAAATACGCAAATACACATTTATTCACTGCATTGTGGTTGTAACATTACAGCACATGACAACTGCTGCATTTAATGACTGCAACTTCCATATCCACAGGTGCCACAGGTTTTTAATATTTTTTTCTCTTTAAAACTAAACATAATGTGTGTTTACTTATATTAAACATTTAACATTCAGTCTTTCTCACTTTTTTAATATTAAATGTCTTTTTCCAGCCACCTGTTTATCAGTGTTTTCACAGATTTGTAGAAACTAAGTAGCAGCCTAATTCTAGCTCAGCTGTGCAGTCGTAATGTGATAAAATAAAAACGTTATTGTCCGAACGGAACATAAAATCATCACTCGAACATTCCATCTGGTGTTTGTTTTTTCACGTCACTACTTTATCGAGGTCTGAATTCCAAACCTTGCTTAAATTAAACATAGATGCAGGACCTCTGACACATACACAAGCATACACAGCCTGACAATAAGGCTTTGTCCTCTAAAGGCTCCTAAAAGAGGATTTAGTTTGAATATAAAACCACAGGCAATCAAGAAAACATCCAATCAAGTGTTTGGGATCAGCCAAGGGATGAAGGAGGGGATTTACAGACACACAATGAGGGACGGGCATCGAGGTCGGGACAGGTCTTCAGGTTCAGATTTGGCCTCAGGACAGGATGAACTTAGGTGTACCCCTCTACTCCACAGTCCTCCATCATAATCAATCATCTTTCATCATGACAGCCACACAATTTCACTCATTAAGTAACATGTATGCATGCATAGTACATTATGTTAGATGTGTGCGTGACTATTGTGGAGGTTGGTCACAATATGAATGTACTAACATATACAGTCGCAGAAAAAAGTATTTAACCACCCTTGTTTTCTTTAATTTGTTGTTCATTTTAATGCCTGATACAACTAAAGGTACATTTGTTTGAACAAATATAATGATAACAACAAAAATATCTCAAAAGAGTTTAATTTCAGAGCTGATATCTGCCATTTTCCACTGTTTTCTTGATAATAACCAAAATCATAAAAGTTCTTACATCAATAACTATGACATTGTACTGACAAAAACAGTGTTTTTAGACATTCCATGTTTTCTTTTCTGTCTGTTTTAGCCACATGATACGCACAGGAGTTAGGACTTGATTACATAACCATTGTTTTTGATGACTTTTGAAGATCTAATAATTTTTTTCCATGACTGTATGTACTTAGAAGCCCCCGTACTTTCAGAGCATCTGTGAGTGTGAATTTTTTCCAATGGTAAAAGAATTGTGCAAATAAAAAAGGGAAAATATGTACAATAAATCAACAGTAATAAAATAAAAAGTAAGAGTGTTGTGCAGTAAGTCTATTTTTTTTTTTTTTATTTCTGATATTTAGTTTTATTTTTCTTTAAAGTGTGTGGAACCACTGTCTTGCTGCAAAATGCGAAATTGGAACATACAGTGGCAGAAAAAAAAATTAGACCATCAAAAGCCATCAAAAACAATGGTTATACAATCAAGTACTAACGCTTGTGTGTATCATGTGACTAAAACATACAGAAAAGAAAAAGTGGAATGGATAAAAGCACAGTTTTTGTCAGTACAACGCCATAGATATTGATGTAACAACTTATATGATTTTGATTATTATCAAAAAAACCATAGAAAATGGATAGATATCAGCTCTTAAATTAAACTCTTATGAACTATTTTTTTTTTTATTATATTTGTCCAAACAAATGTACCTTTAGTTGTACCAGGCATTAAAATGAACAAGAAATTGAAGAAAACATATGGTGGTCTAATAATTTATTCTGCGACTGTAAACAATATACAATGTATTTAAAAAACACATTTTAAAGCTTGACTTAACAACATCAAAGTGTCTGTAGGTACCAGCCAGCTAGAACGTGACCAAAGTGAACCTGCTCAACACCTGCTCTCTTTCTGGCTGACAAGTCACATCTAACTGATTAGCGGTGCGATTTTACACAATGCATCTGGATTAAACACATCAGTATTTGCCAGAAAAGACTAAATGTAAGATCAGCAGCTTGTATAGAAAGTAAAAAACTGCTGTCTGGATGTGCAAGTGTGACTGTGTGTGAACATTTGTTTGCATGAGTGCACCTTTTCTGGGCTGTGACAGTGGAGCAACTGTCACCTGAAAGACGCCTCATGCTCAGTGGGTAAAGTGAACTTAACAGCTGACAGTGATCACAGAAAGTTTGCAGAACGCATTTGTATAGTTGTAACGTGTGTGTGTGTTTGTCGGTCTAACTTTATGTCATTCCTCATGACCTGGCAGTGCAGCTGAAGGAATATAGTTTGAGTATGTAACTGTCCCTCCCCGGGGCTCCCAATGTTCTTTGCTTGTTTGTTTTTCTGCCCTCAATGGAGCAGCTATTGATGCTGCAAGGCATGTCAGCCTGACTGAATGTGGATCTGTCTGTGAGGTGATCCCTCTTCCACCAATAAGGCCTGTGTTTTATCAGGTGTTCCCTCTGTTGTTTTTGACAGTAACTTTAATTAGGCCGAGCAGTGTGTGAGGCTGCAGGAGGCGGTGTTTGAGACAATGTTTTCAGTGTGGAAACCTTTGTCCCTTGTCACCAACAATGGATACAGAAGTAATGCCTTTGGGGATACTAAATGAGCTCCTGAAGGAACACATACACACAAAGTTGTGTCTTATAGTTCAGCAAATGTTTTACTCTACATTAGAGCTGCACGATATATTGTTTGAGCATTGTCATCGCAATGTACTTGTGCACAGTAGTCACATGACAGCTCCTGTGATGTAGGAGGTAAATAAACTTAACACATTCTCATCTAATTTCGCACACCGACCTACCAATCAAAATTGTTGTTAATGAGTTTGCTGAAGCAGACCACGCTCCTGCACATGGAGTGAGTCACTGGTAATATTGAAAAATGAGCAACAAACAAAAAAAAAAAAAACACCAGAAAATTAAGACTACGTGCCAAAAAGAAAAGTAATGTTAGTTACCTGGAATTATTTCAGCTACAGAAAGATGAAACTGAAACACATGTTCTGTGTCGACACAAGAGGTAACGCAACTAACCTGTTTGACCATTTACATCAGTACCATACAGCTAATGTATCCTCCTGAGTATTTTTCAATATATCGCAGGGTTAAATGAAATTGTTTTTTCCAATATTGTGCAGCCGTATTTTATATGCCCTTTTTGATGATTGCTCATATTAAATATGATCATTTATTTTATCTTTCCTAAAATCCTGAACATGGCTCTGTCCATCTCTTACCTCTACCTCTTTCAACTCCTCAGGTAATCCAGAAGAGTGAGTCATACTAGGCTGACAGTTGGGCTGATGGTAGGTTTTTTCTTTTTTTTTTGTGATGTGAGTCATTAACTCTTCCCCCTTGCTCCCTTTCTTCTTGTATGTCATTTTTATTTAGCCTCCATCCTTTCATCTGGTGTGTTGTTTATTTTCTTAGTTTACTCTAGAAGTTATCTGTGCCTTTGTATCATGTCAGTTAACCTTGATCCACTCTGTTTACCTGTATTACTCATACTAGCTCATAAAACATGGGGTCAAAACAATGCTGAATGACTCAGAGCACTGGGACAGCTGTCAGTAGGCAGACGTTCTGATAGCATCTTCCATCAACACTGTTTGTAATAGATGCAGTTGAAAAGAGTTGCTTATTTTTATTGGAATACCTCGGGCTTTAAATTCCACTCTGGTTCCTCCATCCACTCTTTCTTTCATTTGCATAAGATTTCAAAGATGCAAATAGTCACAAGTTAAAGTCAAAATGACTGATATCATGTATGAGGTCCTGAGCAACAGTCCAGTCTCTTATAATCCATCTCCTCTTTCTCTGTGTTAGACCAGCATGACCTCTTCCTCCTGAACCAAAGATGCATGCTCCCTCTTTGGATTCCTCCCTCTGCCTGCCACTGAGCTGACCCACCCCTCCATCAAACAGTCCCATCTACACTCCACTCCCCCCCCCGTCTTCTTGTGTTCTCTCCCCTGCAGTCATTGTCCTGTTCTGACATCCTGCATGTTTGAGACATAGACAGCAGATTATTACCCTTTCACTCTTTGCATTTTCCGAACAATGCATCCATGAGAAGTCATCAGGGCCATATGCAGCGGGGGGACAAAAGTCAAAAGGAGCCAGGGGGGGTAGTGGGCTCAAGCTCAGGTCCTGAAGCAAGAAGACTGACAGAGGGGTCACAGGAGAAAGTGCTGAAGAGGGCCATGTCCCAATCAGAACCCCCTTCCTTCAGTAAGATGAGCCAAAATGCCAAAGAGAGCATGGGGGTTCTTGGACAGGGGCTCAAACAGCTGTTCCAGCAGCAGCGCAAGCGCCTCTCATTTTCTCGCTCCACCATCACATCCTCGTCTTCTTCCTCATCCTCCTCTGTGGTCTCAGCAGGTGGCGCATCCCTGTCTGCCCCTGAGGATGCCCCAGGCCCCAGCTGTCCAGATTCTGACCACTTCTCTGCTCCTGTGGTTCCCTCTGCAGCTGGCCAGGGCTCAGCTGCCTTGGGCATGATGAGGCGCGGGACCAGCCTGCAGAGCCGGCGCAGTAAAGGGTCTGGGTCGGGTTCGGGGACTGGAGACAGAGACCCTCTCCTGAGAGGTAGTCCCCAGATCATCCACCGCCGTTATACCCATGATCCCCAGCAACATACCAGCCGCCCACGCTCCTCTTCCACCACTGACACCACACCCAGCAGCCCTGCACCTGGATATGTCACGTGTGATGTGGTGTTGTCATCAGGGTACCAGTCCACAGAGGAGACGGACCGAGTAAGTGACAGCACTAATGATGCTTTCTCTACAGAGGCTAATCAGTCTCTCTCTTTCCTCTTTACTGATGCTGGGCCTTGTTTGTTACTGTCATTATTGCACAGATTTTCTGCGCTTTCTATTTGATGTTTTGTTGCTAAATTTCATCTTTCATTTCCATGTACTCATCACAATATAGACTGTTTATTATGAAGTTCATGAGTAAAACATTTGTATTAAGTTGAACACATAGGCTATTTCTCATATATGTGCAAATTTACATTGACAAAAAGAAAATTTAATATGGATATTGGAACAGAAAATGGGTGGATGGATTAGAATGTTGTTTAGTTCTTTGGTTTACCAGTGTGTTTGAACTGTCTGAAATGTGGTTCAGTTGTGTGTTTGAGCTCACAAAATTGTTCATCTCTTGTGGAAATGAAACTAGTTTGCATTGTTATTCATAATGTAAATTGTAAATCTTTGTGTCCATTAGCAGATATAGCGATACTGCCAAATGAAAGAAATTTGTCCACTGAAGTGATTTTTAACTTGTTTTGTCTAATGTGGGGCAGTTGTTGCGTTTTTGTTGAACTTTCAAAAAAGGGGATATTTAACTGTAATGAACTATGATAAGATTTAAATCATTACGGGACAATTACTGCACTCAACAGTATTTAGATATAGTAAAATACTAAATACTGGTTTGCAATCCTTTACAGTCTGTTCCATATCTGTGACCTCATGCTGTGATCTTGAATCACAGCAGGTGTTTTCAGATTGTTGTGTGTGCTGTCTGCCACCAGAGGTCGCCATCAGATCAGTTAACCTACAGTGAGCAGCACTGGGCTTGGTTCATGTGGAGGCTATGTTTGCCTTATGAGCTCATATTTTTGGTAGACTAGACTGATCTCTTCTCTAATGAAATAGGCCGTGTCAAGGTTTCAGTGTCTGTGTGTCATGGAGCTGCCAGTTTGGTGACTCTAGACCAGTGTTATCTATGTTAACTGACAGCTTATCTGTCATCTAAATTTAATAGAATCTCTTCCTTGATCAGCCCATGCAGGTATCCTTTTATATGAATGACCTCACCTGGGATGACAGAGCAGGGCTGAGAGCCAGACATCTGTGCTTCATTACTCCTTCTGTTAGGCGACTCTCACCCTTCCAGAGGTCTGTTTCTCACCCTTGGCAGCAATGATAACCTGTCACACCCATCTCAGCGCAGCAACATAGCAATGTCATTCAGGTCATCCGAGTGGTCTCTGTGGTTACCCCGAAACTTGCATCAAGCTGCCTAGAGCTACGCCCAGCATGGGTTGCCATAGTAACAATGTGGTGACCTTGGAGGTGTGTGACATCCTGCTGTTTGTGCAGGTCGAGACTTACACAGCATGACTTTGTGTGTGAGTCAGGAGTGATGAACGTTAGAATTAATTCCCTTGTCATTCCATCCTCTCCACCTTTTCTTTTTTCTTTTCTTCTTATTTTTTCCTGTCTTTCTTTATCTTCTTTATCATCCCTCCTGCGCTCCTGACGCCTTTTCTTCCTTTTTCTTTCTTTTTCCCCTCCCTGTCCCCCTCCCTCCCTGCTTCCCTGAAGAGAGTTAATACAGACAGTCAGCTGGTCCCTCCTCCATCCCCATCTCCCCCTCCTCCTCCTCCTCCTCACCCACCACATCCTACTCCACCTCCCCCTCTCCCCACCCTTCAACTCACTGACAGGAAGCAAAAGGCAACCTTGCCTTGTCCTAGTTGAGTGAGAGCTGAGCACTGGTTGTGTGTGATGTACATTGTGTGTTATGTGTAAAATGTGTTCTTGTTATCAATGTTGGGTTCGTGTTTCAGAAGAGAGGATGTGGAGGGGTGTGTGTATGCATGACTATAAGACCTCATTCTTATCTGCTTTCTAAATCTTGTGTATCTGTATGTTCTGCAAATCATTTATACATTCACAGCCATGTGTTGTGAGCATCTTGTGTGAATGACTGCTTGTGAGGGAAACAGCCTGAGTGAGCTCAGGGGCTCAGGGTGGATATGAGTAGAGGGCAACACAGCTGAGCTGCCTTTATCTCTGCTTGTGCTCTCTCTCTGTCTCTCTCTCTCTGTCTCTCTCTCTCTCTCTCTCTCTTTTTCCCTCTCCCTCTCTCTCTTTCTTTCTCTCCTCACTTGTGTTTGCATAGTAGACATTTGAAAGCGGTGTGGACTGTAGATGTGTGTATGCACATGAATGTTTGGAGAGGAGGATAGTGTGTGTGCCTTCAGTGTGTGTATGTGCGTGAATGTTGAGTGTACAATGTGAGGCGGTGTGTACTTTGGAGGAATATCAGTGTGTGGAGAGGGGTAGAACAGGGGTCCAGCTGTGGGTCTGACAGTCAGTCAGTCAGGATGGTGCAGCGCTTCAGTCTTCGTAGACAGTACTCTAAGGTAAGCTTAAAACATCAAGTAAACACAGTAGTAGCAGTAGCCTTATCGTTCATCTACATCCTGCAGTTCTATTACCTAAAAAAGGCTTTTATTGTCCTAATGCTGCTTATGTGATATGTTTGCCTATGTTTCTCCTGTATGTATGAGGTATTTTATATTAGATCCAGTGTTTGTGTTATTAGCTTTCCCTACTTTTTCTGGAGTGATAGAAGTCAAAATGGTTCATTGCTACAACAGAGTCTTTGTAAGCATTCTGTACTCTGTAGTTTTCCTTGTCTTTTTTACTTTAACTGGGGTTTTCTTCTAACTTTTAGGTAATCCTATCTATACAGTAACCGCTTCACCCTGTCCTTGCCCTTTATCTTCTTGTTAAACAGTAACTCATGCAGCAGATGTAACAGTGGAACATAATGAGGTCGATCTTAGTTGTCACCAAGGGATGCAATTATTGGAAAACATTATGTTGGCGTTATTGCTGATTAGGGAGCATTTATGACTCAGTTGCAATAACAAGACAGTTTACCATGCTAAAAGTGTACATGATATCCATTATCCACTGGTGGTAGTGTTGTTAGACAGAGTGGAGGGGCTGTGGAGACCAGCAGCAATAGGTCTATTATGAGCCTGCTGTTTTGCAGCTGGTGCTCAGCCTCTGGGATTAATTACAGTTAGACGCTGATTAATTGATTGACTGGCTACACCCTCCCTATTCATCTTCAACTCTGTTTAACGGTGCTAGTGGATGCCTGGAAGCATCAACATGTAAGTGCACAAATGGACAGATGGATGCCTCAGACTTGAAAACCTGCACCTGAGGAGTCAGATGGAGTCTGGTCTAGTCTGGTGTTTTCTCTAAAATCAGAAGAAAGGAAAAATAGATGGAAGTAAAACAGATAGAGGAAACTGTTTAGTGTCAAGTCTTGTTTAGGACAGGAGATAGGAAAGAACAGTGGAATGGTCTCAAAAGGGATATGAGCTACTGAACTGAGATGAAACAGAAGCCAAGCCTTGAGGCTAGACCTCTCACACTAAAAGATTTGTGTGTGTGTGTGTGTGTGTGTGTGTGTGTGTGTGTGTGTGTGTGTGTGTGTGTGTGTGTGTGTGTGTGTGTGCATAAGAGAGAGGGGGAGACTCTGAAGCTGTGTTTGTCTTTGGAGCTCATAACCTCCTCCAGGGCCTGTCTGCAAATGCTCGCCAAAATTGTCCCCTTCAGAAGTGGGATGTTGGGAAATATTGGAATCAGGGGGTAGTGGATGACCCTGTTTTTCCCCGCTGGCCACTTCTCCATATGTTCACCTGAATTCCTGCTCATCCTTTGTCTTTGTCTATTGTCTTTAAAACATACTTTGGCGTCTATGTAGTGATGCATTTATTGGTGTTTTGACTTACTTGAATTTTTCAGTACAGTGTCATTTTAGATTTTAAAGCTACAGTGCTTAATAGTTTTTTAGTGATATTAGGCAAAGAATTCTGTCATTATCTTTGTGTATTCCGAAATCCAAGTGATCTGAGAAGACTCAAGACCACTGCATCTACTCTTTGCTCCTTTTTTCAGGGTGTATAAAATGACCCCATGGTTCAGACTTTGTCTTATTTATTCATGTACGGTGTTAAATATCTGATTGACAGCTGTAATTAGCAATGACTGGTCAGATTGTGTCAGATCTGTCCTGGATGCGATTCTACTGCTCCATTCGTCGCCTTGATAGGGAAGCATAAAACTATGTCAGGTCATCTAGTGTATATTTAGTCCTTTGATTTGGTTTGAGACCAGAGAGCTGCAGAAGGAAGGTGTGTATTTTCACATTATTGCTCGTGCAGATTTAATTGGTAATTTTTTACTTCTCTTCAGATTCAAGCTACCCTCATACAATTACATTCGCAGAAATTAGATCATCAAAAGTTATCAAAAACAATGAATGGGTATGCAATCAAGTACTATCTCATGTGTGTATCATGTGACTAAAATGGACAAAGAAGAAAACATGGAGTGCCAAAACACACTATTTTTGTCGATACAATGCCATAGCTATTGATGTAAGAACTTACATTATCAAGAAAACCATGGAAAATGTCTTGATATCAGCTCTTAAATTAAACTCTTATGAGCTATTTTTGTTGTTATCATTATATTTGTCTAAATAAATGTACCTTTAGTTGTACTAGGCATTAAAATGAACAAGAAACTGAAGAAAACATAGGGTGGTCTGATCCACGACTGTATTTTGTGTAGATTGAGATACAGAAGCAGTGTTGTTTTGTTTTGTTTATCGGTTATGTTTTTGCTAAATTCTTCCAAAATGGAAGTGTAATTTAAATGCACAACGTGTAGTTACTGCGACTAGAGATCTCTGAATCAAGACAATAACAAAAATTGCACTTTGACAATGTTATGAAGTAGCATTGGATCATGGTAGGTTTTGTTTTGACCAAGGTTAGTGATAGAAATCTTTGCAAAAATCAAAAGTTTTATTTGTAGCGACATATATTCATGTTGTCATGTCTTTGTAAGGAAATAGCTACAAGTGACATTGGCAAACATACTGTTGAATGGTGACTTATGACTAGAGTTGACTTATCCCATGATAAGTTGGTTATGGGTGCATGGTTTAGTGAAAAAGTCGTAGTCATCATGTGATTGGGATTGCAATAAAAAAAATTTGTGTATCATCGTGGTTGGTTAGTTAAATCAGCATCACAGTACATTATCATTGGTCTGGTCAGTGGTATCCATATCCACTAGTCTGGACACCAGATAGTCATTACTTGTACATTTCTCATACTTTTTATTTAATTAAATTGCTGTCTTTTGTGATTATGTGATTGCACAGACTGACATTATGATTTTTACCACACAGTGACCAGGGTATTGCATTCGCTTTGTCGTCTGTCTGTCCATATTCAAAAACTTGGGCATGCAGTGATAAATCAGGCGACTGGGAGCAGACCACCACAGAGTTGGCTGGACTCAGCCATGTACATTCTGCTAATACAGACGTGTAATCAGTCGCATTCAATGCAGACCCAAATCGGACAGCTGACACAAAAGACATTTAACATTATTGTTCCATTAAACTGCCTGTGAGACACCCCCACCTCCTTCCTACCTGTTAATGAGGAGAAAGGTGAATAGGTGAAGTCGCAGGTGAAACAAGTCTCCCTGTTAATGTCTGGCTGGTTCAGTCTAATCTGAGCAGTGTTTGTCAGTTACAGACACAACGGTAGCATTCATATCACAGTTCAACAGACCCAATAAGTTTTTCTCTGTATTGTGACTAAACTGTGGCATGAAACCACTCTTTACAACTACGGATGAACAGCTGATCAGTGCAATACAGCCTCATTTGTCATAAGCTTTGCTATTGGTATGATGCGTTCAGGAGCAACTGGAAGATTCGGCCCTTAATAAAGTAATGTTAAGTTTAACATTTATATGCTTTTCATTTATATGCGTAAATTGGATAGTTTAGAATATTATTTATAGTTTAATAGTCAATATTAATTAATTTTTAAGGATGTATTTAATTTGTAGACTTACTAAAATGTATTTTTCAAACACTAACTTAAGTGCTTAAAATGAATTGTTTGATAAATAAAGATGAAATGGTTTAAAGCATTTATTCATAG
>JAPTGZ010000026.1:15969378-15985051 GCA_029814645.1 Fowleria isostigma | reverse complement strand
GGACCTCAGGTGATAGTTATTTTGGGATAGGTGCAGAAGGTTGGACAGATATTGGGGTGTTTTCCTTAAAAGAGTCCCGCAGATAAATAGGAACCAGTGATGAAGATGGTACAGACATTGTCAACAACTTTTCACTATCATCCAAAATAATTCCACATAACTGAGATTTCTTCTCTTTTTGGCACCAAGTCTTTGTTTTCGGTGATTTTTGTTGCTCTTTTTTTTTCAGTGTTGTTACCAGCGACTCACTTCATGTACAGGGGCGTGGTCTGCTTCTGCAGTCTGATTAAGAACGATTGTGATTGGTGGATCGCTGTGTGTAGTTTGTGTCAGATACCCTTGAAATTAGCTGAGAACATGTTGAGTTCATTTACCTCCTACACTGCAGGACCTGCGATGTGGCTATTGCGTACACGTACATCGCGATGACGATGCTCAAACGATATAGTGTACAGCTCTAGTGTATAACCAGGCAAAAATGGACAGAAAATGTACATGGGGGGAAAAAAAAAACTTTGCCACTAAAGAAAAGAAAGGATAAATTGCCTCAGAATAGGTGACTTCCATCAGTCTTGGCTCATACATCAAAACACTGATGCTGCCATGTGTCCCTTTGATTTAGCGAAGGGTCAAACCCACATGTTACACACTTGCGCTACCCTTTGAGCAAGTTGGGTTTTCTTCTTATATAAGCAGCCTTTTCCCTAAATCCTACCCTCTCACTCTCTGTCGGCCCCCTAACTCCTCCTGCTCTCTCATTAAAGCCTGTATTCATGCTTTCCTCTCCCCCTCCCTCCTCTCGGCTTCTGCATAGAAGTCTTTAGAAGCCCTTGTCCTGCCTCACCCCTTACGTGCCCTGCTTTGCTTTTTTCTCTCTAATTGCTTTGTACTTTTGGAAGTTTTCAGGGAGGCCATTCCATTTATGCTCATAAAGTGGTGTTTGTAGAAATATTCGAAGATGTATAATCATGTGATATATGGATTTATTGGGATCTAAGGTCAGATTTTGAACTTTTTGCTAGTGACTTCTGCAAATAATGTAAAATATGCACTTACAGTAGCCACGTGGATGGTTTCCTTGTGACCTGACATTTCCATTGACGGTGTGTTTGTCTTTAAAATGATTCTTTGGTGCCTTTGAGCATGAAGAAGTGATCATCATGCCGTATGTACAAAATTGTAGGAGGATTATTAGCAAAGCAGTTTTGCTTTCGTCACTGGATAAGTAACAAGGAAGCTGTTATATGCTATAGTCATGTGTATACACATATGCACCATCTTGAATAGCTGCTTTGTAAGTGTCATATGACTGTAATCTGTTTTTTTCCGAGGTGCAAGATTTACCTTCAGGTTAAATCAGGCCACTGTCTACTCCCCCTCTGTGTTTTTTTATGTTATACTATCTACATAAAAGAAACATGCTGATCCTAACAATGGGCACATTTCTAAACCCCCCTTTCAGCAAGACTGAGGAAGTTCATGGTGTGTTATTGGTCAGGAGAAGCACTTGGTGTGACCCTGTTTGGGAGTGCACATAGTCTGTGGAAGGTGATTCATTGCAGCATGATCGCTCAGGAAACTGATTGGCTGTGACAATCAAACTGTGTGATAATTGAAAGGAGGGACTGGATGATTTTTCTCCCTATTTTCTGCCTCAGCTAGCCACTGTTAGGGAGCTGTACTGGCCTAGAAACTCCAACAGAAGAAAAGCCTCCTCCCTTCGTGAAACTTTCTCACAACCCCTCGCTTCTTTTGCTCCCTCTCTCGTTCCGTCTCCCTCTCCGTGACAGCTCCTGGTGGGCTCTTTTTTTTCCTGTCTGCTCCCTCACTCCCCTCACATCCGTCCTCTGGGTCTCTGCCTCTCTTTTTCCCTCTGAGGATTTTATGCCCGATGGACTCCTTTAGGTTCACAGTAAACTCTTCTTCTTCTTGCCTCCAGCCAACCCTGCAAGTCTTCATCTGATTAACTGCCTCTGCTCTGTCACCCCAAACCTGCATGTGACGGACCTTTTGCTCCAGTTGTGTCCTTGTTTGCCCACTTACGTGCACTGTCTATGGCGGTCATGCTTGTCGAAGCGCATACATATGCATTCCATAGGCTCTCTGGTGGTTGATGTGTACTGTGGAGTGTGTGGTACCAGTGAAGCATGATCATGGGCTTTGAGGAACAGCTGCTCCGTGAACCAGCAACACATCACTCTGTAGCCTCTGTACCTATCAATAGGGATGCTTCATTGCTAAAGACACTGAGAATTCTACGGATTCTGGATATTCAGTCAAGCCAACGCTAATTCCGAAAAGGCTTTACTTCCTCATTGTCAAGTGAAGTCTTTGTCCTGTTGACTGAAAGTTAAGTGGACTTTGTTTGGGAGAAGTGTCCTGAGTGATGAGTGGTCTTGCAGGGCTGTGTTCTTCCCCTCTACCCTGGCTGTGGTGGTCTCCCAAGGGGCACACACACAGATAGACAGACAAAAAAGAATTCAAGAGCCAGCTGCGCGCATGCGTTTCCATGTCATGGAAGTCATCCTCAACCTGGTAACTGCTGACACCTCTCCTCTTCCTACCCCCAGCACTGTGAGTCTTAACCGGAATTCACTCTGTATGTTTATAGCCATCATTTGCACACATATTGATTAATTTTGTGCATTGTGTCTTGGTTGGTTCTGGTCTTTAAGTATTGAAGCCCAAGTGGATGTGTTTACATTCATTTGGAATTGTATGGTACTGTTGCTCACCTTTTAGAAACAGTTCTATCACGTGTATGTGTTTGTAAATCTAGTCAAACTGTAACAGACATTTCAGAAATTTTAAGACCACAAAATCTAGTATGAATCCGTGCAGATTAAGAAGGATTTTGCCTTGATACAGGAGGATTCAAAGTCTTTATTGTGATAAAAAGTTCCTAGAAAAGCCCTTTTTTTCACATCTCCCTGCACTGTCAGCTGCTGATGTGTGTGTTCTTTCATTTGGATGTGGACACGGGAGGCTTTTTCTCACACCCTCTGGATTCCTTAGCAAATTTACTGGCAGGCACTGACTCTGTGTGTGTGTGTCCACTCTGCTGTGCATAATTATTAGTGCTACTTTGTGCTGTTTGTATTCACGAGTCCATGTGTTGAGTAAACAGCTTCTTTTTCAGCATTACGCAGTGTTATGTAATTAACCATATCTGGTGAATGGGGTTCATTGTGGCCACGCTGGGTCGGCTTAAAGAAAACAAAAAGCAGATTTCAATTATTTTTGAATCTGTGTCAACTTTTAATAGTTTTTAATATGGCACGCTTGAGACATTTAAAGAGGTGACAATTGAAAGGGTAATGGTTAGATTATAGCACCCAAATTGACTTCACACATGGTCAGGCACAAGCCAGTTAAAGCTTTTATCTATTTGACAAAAGACCTCAGGATCACTGTGAGCTGTCATGCTGTCACTATGGCTATCATACTCACTTTCTGATCTCTAGAGTCCAGGGTTAAAGATCACACTAACTAATCAGGAGTGTGAAGTTCAGTCAGTGATGACAGGCTCTGTGGCCACCAGAGGGTTAGTTCTGAAAGCAGGGAAAAAGTTGTTAAATGGAGAGAGTATAACTAAAATGCAGAGGAAAAACACTATTTAAGGGTAGGACGATCATAGCCATACATTATGTCTGAGAAGCAAAATTACCAAAATTCATCATAGATCTAACATCCTGTCTCTCATGGATATTGGACCCTGTAGATAAAGAGGGTTAGGTAAACCAGCCCACAATTGATATACTGCAGCATACCAGCCCTTTGCCTACTCCATACATGAGAGAATGCTGTAACAGGAGATGCACAGACCTGGGTTCCCAGAAACCTGAAGTTAAAGTATATCCGGAGTATCACACTTGCACTTTGGCACATGAAACTGGTGTTTTAAAAGAAACACAAGCTGACAGGAACCTAACAACCACTCAGCCGGAATGAGATGCCTAACTAACAAGGTACTGTACTTATACACATACACATACACATACACATACACATACACATACACATACACATACACATACACATACACATACACATAGCAATAGTAACCAATTGGCCTTTACAACCACTTTTTTTTGTGTAGAAGAAAAGAGAAAGAATCTAAGACCAGTCTTTCATGGGGCTTAGGTGTTCAGGCCAAAATGTTTATATCCAAAACAATCAGAGCTGCAGCTCATTGCTCTGATTTCTGTATTATTTAAGGCTATTATGTAAGCCATAAGCCTAAGACATAACAAATAATACGATGCTGGATTCTTAAACCTCTGTTGTAAAAATATCATACATCTTTAAACAATAAGCCATAGGAAACAGGGTTTAGATTCCACCCGTCTTAATGTGATTTAGGTGTAGATAACCATCAGTGTGTGAGACAAGGAGCTTAAGGCTGCATCTGTGTCCATTTGATCCATCAGGACATTAACTGAACCTGAACTCACCTTAGTCCTCTTACCTGACATTCAGCAGGACATAATGAGAGGATGCTCTGGCATAGAAGGCAAAAGCAATAGGCTTATTCATTGAATTACCTTTCATTATTTTCATCACTGTTGTGTCTTTCATTATGTTTTTATCTACTTAGAAATATTGAAAATTAGGTCTTCACGTCAGTATGTTTTTAGCATTAAAAATATATGGGTTGAATGAATGCAATCTTATGACTGTCAGTCCATTTTCTGCTGTATGACCTACATTGAATAGGCTGGAATTTGGGACATATGTTTAAGCTGTGTGACTGAGAGTGGGTAGTACAAGATGTTCTTGTTGCGTGTATCTAATTATGCGTGATGCATATCTAATATCATTAGGCTGGTAATGCTTTCTAAATGCCTGTTTGTGTGAGACATATGGCCGTAGGTCTGAATGTTTAGATTTGACCGGGCTTTTCCCAGGCCTCTGTTGGATCTTAGGTAAGTCAGGATTGCAACTTCACGGTTGTAACCAGCTTTTCCTGGATCAGAGGCTGTTGCACAATCAAGCCGCCAGGAGGTGGACCCCAGTTTGGGACATCGACATGGGTGGAGTGAGAACAAGCTCCCTTAGTATTTGTATTGAAAATGCACTAGGGCAGGGGACGGGTCCATGCAGACCCTTTGTTTTACTGCCTTAGAGATAAAGTCTAATCAGTGTGGGATCAGACTGCCCCTCACATACACTTAGAGTCCCTCATTAGGCTGCATAGGCTCCAGTGATGCAGCGCCTGTTGCTGTTTGCTTCAGTGGCTCAGCACATAAACATGCTTGGCTCTGTTAACCTTGGGAAATTAGCCTAATCCTTCAGTTCACCATCTTTAATTACATGCATGATTAGCCACAGAAATACCCGAACATTTGGGGATGACACTGATCATACAGACAACTCCAGTTTGTTCACTGGGACTCAGAAAGCTGTGAAGCATGAACATTAGTTCATATTGTCTGGTATTGTAACACTATAATAAACCCCCTCATTAAAATGAAATCATAATTATGCAGTGACCAGTCATAAAGAATAGCGGAGCTGTCTCTTGAGCTATTTAAGACATACTAAAGAGAATACACCCTCTGAAATATGACAGCTGATCAGCGTTGCCATGCTCCGCTATAATACCTTACATAATATAACTATGGAATTCTGCTGACAGTGACATTTTGGATCAATAAATGGGCGTTGATTTTGTGCCATCCTGTGCAGGTCACTAGGCCTCCTTATCATAATGTTAGAAACTTCTGCTCTGTGTGGCAGCTTTCCCCAGTTCAAAGGCTCCAGCTGATTCACTCTTTCCCCCATAGCCATATCTTGAATCAGAGGGCACATATCAGATAATTAAGTCATCTTTGAGACAATAGTAAACGTGATAAGCTCTACAGTTACTCCATAGCATACTCATTTGGTTAAAACCAGCCCCTCATTCATGCTTTCCCTCATGTTAGCTATAAATACAGTTTTGTTTATAGTTGAGAACAGACCAGGTGCTGCACTAAAACGTCACCTCTCAGTTCCCAACTGTGCCAGCTCAACAGGCTATTCTAGTTCCTTGAATCATTTGATCTCCTTGGCAGCCCAAAGAGGATTTTATAATGATTAGAATTACTGTACACAACATTTGTGGTGTAAATTGTCTCGTGGATGTGTGCCTATTTTGATTTAATCTTGGTTTAGGATCATCGGCACCATATGAGACTGCTTCATCTGAAAGTTGTATTATTTACAATTTTAAATGAGCATCTTAATCTGAGTTGTATTCACAAGAATTCACTCTAGGGTGTAAATGTATGTGTGGTAAACAGGCGTCAGACTGGTTTTTCTGGCCTTTACTCCACTCCATTAACTGGCACAGACACAAGACACTGACACTGAGAGCTGATAGTCACATATTGTGTCCCAGACTCCCAGTCTGCCCTAAAGCTCCTGTTCAACTCATTTATAGAATCTCCTCTCTCATGAACCATCTTTATTAACCTACAATGCACTGGAAAATTACCAAGAGTTTGGGTCACTTTATCAGATGTATGTGCCTTTGTAAGCGTTAGGTAATGCTGTTAAGGATAATATAATTTATTACTCAGTATCATCTCACACTGATAGCGTGTTGATTTTATAAGGGGTTCTGAGGAGCTATTTTAGCTCTCCGAGGATGATTGACATCTGCCTGCCACGCAGCCCTCAGGATGATGTCATCCTTGGCTCTAAAGGGGAGGGGCAGTGGGCGGAGCCTGTCGCTCTGCCCACTTCAGTGAGTTTCAGGTGCGATTCAACTTTCACAACAAGACCGGCGACTTGGAGTCACTGTCCGGTAATACTGAGAGGAATCGGCGCGGACACTCTAGAATTCAGCCGGCCAACTTTACTTAAAAAAAATAAAAAATCAGTGTCAGGCAGATGAAAACAAGAAACAAATCGGACTCACTGAGGGGAAAATGCACTGGGAACAGTTACTCCGTTTGACTAATGGGAAGGTGAGCGCTGCTTTTCGTACATATTTGACACTTTTATTTTATAGCGTAATATGCCTGTTATACAAGGGCTGCTTTTGGGTATTCCCCAAATGCGTAATATGACTGCGGAGGTAGAAACTACAATCTCCAGTGTTGGTTCAGTCCCGGATGCGCGCCGGTGTGTTGTTGATCTGTCATCCATTAGTCATGCCGTTCCACATGCAGGTGAGCCTGGAGCTTTAAGTTTTTACCTGTTATGGTGTGGAAATAATGGCAAGGCTATTCAGTCCAGCCCATGATGGTTTTGACTGATACATTCTAAATTGAGCAACTTATGTGCTTCAAAGAATTTCTAATTTTGCTTGAGCTCCCGCGCTATCTGATTATATTAATGCACTTATTATTCGTGCATGTTAAGTGATGAGTAGAATATTTTAATGTGTTCTCTGTGTTAGTCCCTTGAGGTGTGTGAGGAAATGAATCACATCCTCTGCCTGTGATTGAAGGTCTTAAGGTTCGTATTCTCTCTGCTTGTGTTTATCTAGTCTTGGCAAAATAGAGAAAGAAAGAAAAGAAATTTATAGATAGTGTCTTTGATTTTTTTTTTCACAGATGTTTTGTGCCCTGTTGTCACAATCAGGTCAGCATCGGGGAAATTTCCTTAATCTGTGAAACTCCTGTAGACATGAATCTAATATCCTGTCAGTCGTCTCATATTGTTACTACCTGAACAGAAAAACATACAGAGGCTGATAAGGCTGATTCTCTTTCCATTCTATCTAAACAGAGAAATAAAGTCTTTGTGTTTTGCTTTGCTGTGAGTTATTGGAAGTTGTTTTTCCCCCTCGCTTTCTTTTCTTCGTAAGTGTCTCAAACACCAAATATCTGTTATCTTCCTTTTTTTGAAAAATGTAACCGCTAGTGCCCTGGTTAAATATCTCAATTTGACCGCTTTCTAGACGAGTGACTACAGAAATGCAGAAGCCGCTCTATTCTTTGCACGTCAGCAAAATGACTTAAACCTTTAAAATGCAACTTACACTTCTTCTTTTCCCTCTTCTCTCCTTTTTTTAAATTTTCCTCTGTAATCCCTCATTTCCTCCTTTGCCCCTTTACCTTTACCCCAATTTCCATCTTTTCTTTTCCTGTCTCTTTCCTTCAGATCGACCGGCTGGAGGTGAGTGGGTTAGGCCAGACACCCCTGACTGTCTCCTGTGGGGCCGACGGTTCGTTCCCCGGGGGTGACGATGGGACTCCTGACCCTCAGCGCACCAAGCAAGCCATCGCTCAGTTGCAGCAGAAAATCCTCAAGCTCACGGAGCAGATTAAGATAGAGCAGACAGCCAGGGATGACAATGTTGCCGAGTACCTCAAACTGGCCAATAATGCCGACAAACAGCAAAGCACACGCATCAAACAGGTACAGCAAAGAAGCACTGTTACGATCCCTTGGGCTAATTGGCTCATACAAGTTCTAGCAGGCTGCTGAGATTAGTTGACAATCATTAGTGCATTAACATTATTCTTGTTTGTTTGCTTTTTTCATCCCTGATGATTAGGAAGAAGTAAGGAGGGAGTCAATACACTGGAGTATCCTGCTAATATATTATGTCAAACTGTATTCAGTCTCAAAAACACTATTGTAGCAGACAGTTAATTTTATGTATGTGCAAAACTCAAACAGCTACATAGTAATGTTGGATTTTTTTAGCTATCCGAGTCTTCCACGCCAGCATTTTCACTCAGATTTCACATTTATGGTGCTTAGTTTTTTGCTCATAGTATTACAGTATCAGTATGGTATTATAATGACTCATAAGCCATTTAACATGATATGTATTGTATGGCTTGCTTTTTGCAGTATGTGCTTATGTATTTTTATTTCTATTTTATTGTTTATTTCAACCTTGTGCACTCCATATACAATACTTATTAGAAACATTTCATTATATGCACACAGATATACATAGAAAGTAAGTTGTAACACTATATACATAGAGAATTTTACATAAACAATATACATCAAGAAATATACATAGACATTGGATGTAAATATTATGTTTAAACAATATACATAATACATGAATATATATGGCAATTCACTATTAAAATACAACCCTAGTAGCCAACAAAGGGAGTGAGAAGAAGTAAAACTTATTTACTCCCACCCTCAGTTTGATTACTTAAACTTGTGTGGTTGCAATTATGTCAAAGAAATAGACTTGCATTAGTACATCAAAACTAACTTTAACACAACATACAGAACACAAATGTACCCAATCAGCAGAAATTAATACTAATTAAATACAATAGATTGTAGGCATTGAAATGAGTAATTAAAAAATAAATAAATAAATAAAATAAAATATATCTAATAAATAGTAGCAATAAGTAAAGTAAAAAGTAAATTAAAGTCAAATAACAAAACACACACGCACACATACAAAAGAAAATAAAAATAAAAAACAAGAAGAAAAACTAAGAGAGAAAAAAAAAACACCATATGAGTTTACACCCACATGACCCTATGTCTGTCACTAATGTTCACTTTGTGTCTGTAAGGTTTTTGAGAAAAAGAACCAGAAGTCGGCACAGACAATCCAGCAGCTGCAGCGCAAACTAGAGCACTACCACCGTAAGCTTCGGGAAGTGGAGCACAATGGTATCCCACGCCAGCCCAAGGATGTTCTGCGGGACATGCAACAAGGCCTGAAGGATGTTTCCGCCAAGGTCTCAGGCTTCAGCGAGGGTGTGGTGGACAGTGTCAAGGGAGGCCTCTCCAGTTTCTCCCAAGCCACACACTCCGCTGCCGGGGCTGTGGTTTCCAAACCACGGGAGATCGCGTCGCTGATTCGCAACAAATTTGGCAGCGCTGACAATATCCCCTCGCTGAAAGACTCTCTGGACGACCCCTCAGTGGAAGAAGTGGTGACGGCGGCCGGCGGACGTTCACTGGGCAGCACTGGTCATCACCTCCAGTCCAGTCCCAAGTACGGCAGTGAGGATGACTGCTCGAGTGCTACGTCAGGCTCAGCAGGGGCAAACAGCACCACGGGGGCCCCTGGTGGTCCCCCCAGTTCTAAAGGCAACACACTGGAAAGAAGTCAGAGCTCCAGTCTGGACATGCTGCTACAGGAGGTGCAGGAGCTGAGGGAGGGCCAGGCCAGGCTAGAGGAGAACCTGGATGGACTGAAGAGCCACTATCAGAGAGACTACACAGTTATTATGCAAGCACTGCAGGAGGAACGTTTCAGGTAAGAACAAACCGCACACCACACACTAGAGCTGCACAATACATCATTTGAGCATTGTCACTGCAATGTATATGCACGCAATACATCGCAAGTCCTGCAATGTAGGTGGTAAATAAACTCAACATGTTCCCATCTAATTTCAAGGGTACTTGACACACAATTGCTGGTAACAACACTGAAAAATGAGCAATGAACAGGAGAAAATTATCGTAAACGAAGAAGGAAAATCACCAAAAACAAAGAAAATCAAAGAAAACAAAGAAAAAAATCTGAAAAATTAAGCAAAAATCATCAAAAATGAAGAAAATCACCGAAAATAAAGAAAATCATAAAAAAAACAAAAAAGAAAATCCCTGAAAATAAGGAAGATGAAAATGACGCAGAAAATCACCAAAAACAAAGAAAAAAATTACCAAAAACAAAGAAGACAATTGCAGTATATATCGCAGGGTTAAAAAAAATTGCAATGTTAATTTTTTCCAATATTGTGCAGCCCTACCACACACCATACCTGGCTGAGCACAAGAAATACCCTGATATTTAAAGGCGTTGTACAATTATGTTCAAGAACATTACAGTGCACATTGAATATTCATCGTGCCACGCTGTCTGATGACACAAGATCATGGGCAACACTTATTCTGCGTGTGGGTTGAAGGGTGCATTTATGAGTGTTAGTACACACTAGATAAAAAAAAATGACATTGACCTCAACGTCATCTTCACAAAGCTGATTTAAAGTATAACTCTCAAAGCGCTCAAGGATATCAACAAGCTTATTATGAAAAGTCCCGACGGAAATGTTTGTGTTGTTGTTAATGCAGCAATTTGCACTTGAACAGAAAGACACACCTGTACAACCCACAAGTGTTCCTTTAAGACAACATTGTCAGTGTTATTTCAGCCCCTTCCCAGCTCTGTCTCTGTGTTTTTTCTTTTTAAAGCAGCTTTAAAGCAGCTTTGTTTTTGTTTTGGTCTGTCTTTGGGCAGCTGGCCTTTAAGAAACACACTCACATTCCACCAGAATGTTCTGGTAAAAGGGCACAATGATTAAAAATGCCAGTAATTAGACAGGACAATGGAAAAAATGGGAAACGTAGTCTGCAGCTAACAGAAGTGAAGAAAAATGAGCATTTTTCTTCCTAAAATGTCCCTCTTATTCCCCAGGCGGTCCTTTAAGATTAAAATAATTGTGGACAGAATGACCCCTGTTGCCCGCTGGGAATAATCGTCCAGAAATTAATCATTTTACTAAATGTCTTCTCCGTGACTGAATTCATTCTTGGCACTACCAAGATCAACTATTAATATATTGGACTTCTGCTTCTCTTGATGAATAATTTTTCAAAATCCACTCATCTAACTTAATATTATGAGAAGTAATAATCAGTATGAGAAGGAATAATTGCTTATATTTAGATCATTTATTACAGTTTCCCAGCGGGTCATCACACCTTTGTACACAGTACATGTTTATCTTACCTACATTAATGAAATTCTGCAAAAACAAAACAAACTCACAGGGACATGAACCCCTATGTCCATCCATGCTCTGTTGTCCATCCACTTGTATGCCTGCCTGCCAAAATAAGCAGCGGTATAGATGCCTCTTCCTCCTGCTGGCCTCTCTCATTGGCCAGTCTCATCCTGCTGCCCCTCTGTGATTGGCCTGTTGGATCAGCAGATGAGTAAGCATGTCCTAATCTTGTCAGCGTGAGTCAACAGTTCACTCAGGTGCCATGTGGTCAAATGCCTTCAGGGTCTGCTTCTGCTAATTCCTACATGTGTGTCTTGGTCTAAGCTAATTACGCCCACAATTCTCACGTGTGTTTTCCTGTGTTGTCTGCGTTTTCAGGTGCGAACGTTTAGAGGAGCAGCTAAATGACCTGACAGAACTTCACCAGAATGAGATCTTGAACCTTAAACAGGAGCTGGCCAGCATGGAGGAGAAGATCGCTTACCAGTCCTATGAGAGAGCAAGAGACATCCAGGTTTGTCAGCATCCACAGACCCTGTGTCCACATGTGGAACAACAGAAAAACTACAACTGACGCAACACCTAGACTCATCAATGAGTCAAATGGTAGTAAACAACCAGGCAAAGCTTCAGTCTTTCTACCAATATTATTGTCATGAGTTGACTGGCTTTGGTTTGAACAAAAACAACACATTGACATTTTGGGCTGTGAGAAATTCTGATGGGCATTATTCTCACTGACATTTTGATGACTCAATCAATTGATTGTTTGACATTTTACACAAGCGGTAAGCCAATAAACTGTATTGCTTCCATTTAATTTTATTAAAAGTGTTTACTTCATGTTGTCACCTCATGACAGTGTTGCCGTCACTAATCTCCACTCCCTCAGCCTTCACTTAATTGCCTTCGCTGAGCCTCTCTGTACATTCAGCAACTATTACTGAATTTATCCAGGTGTCACTGAGAGCAGCGATACACAGGAGCTGCCAAGTGACTGAAAATAATAGGGATAAAATGGCATTTCATAATGGATAGTTTAGTCTGACCTTTATGGAGACTCAGTGGTGAATCTGTACAGTTTTTGTATATACTATATGAATATATTTAGAATGAACTGGGCAAGGAAAGAGAGACCTCTGGTTCTTATCCCTATTTATTATCTACCATGTGGAGATCTAGGGTAAAACGTCTCACAAACACATTAAGGAGAGCTCAGTCAGTCTGGATTAATGTCTTAAGTAGTGGTAGGCTGCTTACACCAGACCACATCACAGTATTATCTCGAGTTCATCTTTAAGTTTAAGGTTATCACACGCCCTCCGTGAGTCTGGATATTAAGTCATCGTCCTTGTCTACACTGTAAATAGAAAGGTGACACTGAAAATCCAGTCTGTCCATCAGGCCTTCATGTTTTTCTCAAAACACTAGCATTTCCTTGCATTCCTCATGTTGTTTTTATCACCTTTGATGGATTAAGCTTTGTTTTTTTGTTTGTGTTTTTTTAACATACCGGATTGAAATAGATTTGTAGCTCAAGTTGCCCCTGAATGTATTTCTTTTCCATGGCAGCAGGGGGTGGTAGAGGCCTATGAAATAATTGTTGCCTGCTCAGACAGAAGGTGACTTTACTGAATAACTTTGTTCATGCGTTGTTTGCAGGAGGCATTAGAGGCATGTCAGACGAGGATCTCTAAGATGGAGCTCCAGCAGCAGCAGCAGCAGGTCGTCCAGTTGGAAGGGCTGGAAAACGCCACAGCCAGGACCCTCCTGGGAAAACTTATCAATGTGCTGCTGGCCCTTATGGCTGTCCTTCTGGTCTTTGTCTCAACTGTGGCCAACTGTGTGGTCCCTCTAATGAAGACACGCTCTCGTTCTCTCTCCACCCTTCTCCTCATCCTCCTGCTGGCCTTCTTGTGGAGAAACTGGGACGCTCTCTCGGGGTACACACATCGGGCCCTGCAGGCTCCAGGATGACCTGATTGAAGTCAGCACATGTTGCTTTGGTGTCAACAGGCGATGAGACTGTAGCTGCAGTCAGGCAGGAAGTTTGGAAACATGTTTGCCAGTATGACAGTTATGTGGCCAAGGCTGAAAATTCAGCTGAGCACAAACAGACGCAGCTTGTACAAATGACGAAGAGGAGGAACCAGTGAAGTTGAACATACATGATTGTCATGTAAGAAGGAATAGACTGTTTACATTTTAGAAATGAACTGTTGAGTTGTTAGTCCTCACAGGATGCAGCACTGTACTGTTTTTACCTTTAGAGTTTAATCAATGATAATGTTATTGTTTCTAATAATATTTTTATTTCATTATTTTATTCAGTACCATGTAGCATTACGCTCCCCTCATCCAAAATGGCGGGGAGTTTAGTCAGGAAATTGGGCTGGTGATTCATGCCAAAGGCCCAGTCCGTTTTTAGAGACATGTGATCATCTGGTCAATTGTTTTTAGGACAAAAACTCTGAAAACCTTCCCAGGAGTTTCTCCTTTCTTGCTGTGATGAATCTGTTTAGACAGAAGATTTTGAAGGACTGACTAGAAACTTCTTGTGCTTCCTTACCATTTCTAATTACGATAAGCTTTTACTTATTCCCTTTTATAAGCAAAACAATAGGGGAGATAATCAAAGAAATGATTACAGAGTCTGTCACCTGTTGGAGGAGCTATGATGAGTTGCTTACAATCACAACTGCATATTTACAACAAAAACATTTGGTTATTCTCAAGCATCTGCCATATTTGGAACATATACACAATGCCGCATGCTTCCATAGAGAATAGTCAGAGATGAAACTAACCTGGCTTTTAAAAGCAATGTCAAATGGCTGCTGGCCAAGTAAAATCAATTTGTTGGAATAATTTTCTTCCCTTGCCATATTTGATTTGGCCACTTTAGTAAAGGGAGACCATCAGTCCAGCTCTGTAACAGTAGGAATGCTGCTGTTTCATATCTCCAGTGAAAGTTGTCTCCACTGCCATGCCAGCCAGTTGCACACTGCCTGTACGTGATACTCTACTGTTAATCACACTCACTCCCTGCATTGTCTCTGTGGTTGTCCTTTTTCTACTAGTACACTATGTTATGGTGTAATCACCCAGTGCCAAACCTCGGTCTGCCCAGGGATGCCTGAGCGCCCACAGGGTCCAAGCTGAGAGAAAAGAGCGCAAGTCTTGAATTTAGAAACATGAATGTCTTGTTTGGATGTCAAAGATTTTTCTTCATCTTTTGGGTGATTTAACATTTGCAAGAGAAAAGTGTGAGAGAAAACTCACAATCTGAAAATGAACTTGACTCCAGATGTTCAGTTCAGTTGTGTTTCTGCACTTTGATTCTTTAGGTACAGTTCCTTGGCGATGTGTCCAGTATTTCTTACATTCTTTCACATTTAGTGAAGGGCAGGATGAGATGACCTAGCACAGTAAATAATCCACCCTACATTTCATGCTGAGAGGCTGATTTCTTAACAGATAGTGAGATCATTTTAACTGTACAGCTGCACTTTAGCACACTGCTTGATAACATATAGGTCAGGCTGAGGTTTGACAAACCTTTGATAGAGACTTCAAAGGTTGTCACTGTTAAGACAGTAGTCCTCAGCGGGATAAGAGGGGTTACCTCAGGTCAGAATCACTGTCATCTCTGTCTGAACATAAAACCCACAGGGGGAACTTCTTTATTCATTTCTTGTCAAAATGTCAATAATTTTGATTCCTCTAAATCTTAACATGCAATTAAAGCGGTACTAGATTTATTGAGTTATATCACAGCTACAGTGGACACGTTGAGAGTGAGCTGACCTTTGACCTTAGATCAGTGGTTCTCAAATCCAGTCCTTGTGGCCCAGGTGTCCTGCATGGTTTAGATATTTCCCTCTTCCACACACCTGGAAGCCATTACATCATTAGCAGGTTTCTGCAGAGCGGGATGATGAGCGGATCATTAATTGAACCAAGTGTCTGGAAGAGGGAAATATCTAAACCATGCAGGACACCTGGGCCAC
>JAPTGZ010000026.1:15951734-15964925 GCA_029814645.1 Fowleria isostigma | reverse complement strand
CACTGTTCATGCAGAGGTGGACCTTACAGACCCTGTAGACCACATTGGACCTGAGATTGTTGACTCACTGTCCTCTCTGGAACTGTTGCTGTCACAGTTTTGTAATACATGTGGAAATTACCAAAAATAGGCACTTGCCCTATAAAGGGTTAATATTATTGGGGGGGGTTGTGTGGTTTTTTTTTAAAAACCTTTGGACTCCATCCGGGTTACAGACCCATTCATGACTATTGCATTTCACTGACAGCCTCTATTTTTGCTTACAAGCACTTATCCTCTTGTGCCCTGAGGCTCATGACTTGGAGAGAGGATCTCCCATGTCACGAGTGGAGGTCATAATAACTGGAAAAGATGCTCCAGAGCCACGCCGGGGGTTATGGGAAGGGTGAGACTCCTCTCACATCCAGCAGCCCCCTCTGTTATCAAACATAAAGATGGAAAGGGGTCAATAGTTTGCAGTAAAACCTCAGACAAGCTTTTTTTTTCCTGCAAAAACTGTTGCTAAATTTGTGTCAACCACAAATTTAATACAAGGTTAGTGAATAAACACCGCTTTGTTATAAACACATGGTTCAATATCTAAACTCTATCAGAGCAGCAAAATGAATGTTTTTCTTTACATGCTTTCTACTCGCATACCAAGTAAATATTTGCCCTCAAGGAAGTTTCAGACACACAATAGATACCCCTTCTCCCTATTTCTGCACACTATGCTGACAGTGTCTGAAAACACAGGGATTTGAAGCTGTTCACTGTTTTTTAGGAATGCAGTGAAATTCCAGCTTGTTGTGGTGGGTTTGATTGACAGAACAGAGGTCAAAAGACGCTGTCCCATGACCACTGTGCTGTCAGGTCAGAGAAGTTGCCCTCATCGCTGGCACAGTCATGTCAGGGGCTGCGGGGCCACTTCTCCTGTGACCAGCCTCTGAACACTGTCCCCACCCACAGGTTTACCCAAGACACACAACCCACCGCCCCCCTCAAAGACACTTTATGGGCATGTTTGTCTTTCTGTAACACAACCTACTCATCTCTCCCTAAATAAAGTTTGTCTTTAGTTTAGCATTTATGTTGCCATGGTCACTGTGATTCGATCTTTTTTGTAGTCAACACTGTGAAGGCCAGTACAGAGGGAAAAGCCAGACACAATTTATGATAAGAGAGACGAGGCCCCGAGCAGAAGGGCCCGTGGGAAACGACTCTACAAATATCCACTGTGCTTAATTCTTTTTTGCCTCTGCGTGCTCTAAAATATTCAGAGAATTCCCAGTAGATCCTGGTGCTCATCTAAGCGTGGCATTAATGTTTTATCATTGCCCGCTGAGGATTTGACAAAAGCAGAGTCTTATGAGTGTTGAACACCCTTGTAAGCCCCTTTCAAGTATTCACTGAGATGTCTAAAAAGTGATTTAGTGGAATGAGCAGCACCATTGTGATTGCTACTATCAGCTCTTGTTTTCCCCTTTGCTTTCATCATACAACTTTTTCCTCCTCGTCTGCTCTCTCTCTTTGCCTAATCAGTGTGACGTGACTCCACACTTTTTTTTTTCTCATTTTGTCTGTGTTGTAGTTGCAGCCGGAGCAGCTGGACTGCGGGGCGGCCCACCTGCAGCACCCTCTGGCTCTACGGAGGTCCCTCAGAGCCATTCCCCTGTTTGAGTACACTGGCCTTAGTTCTGTTTCTGTGGATAATGTGCACAACCACACTGTGGTTTTCCTGGGAACAAGTAATGGACGGCTTCGTAAGGTGAGACATGTTTCTATGTTCTTAAACTATGCATAACCTTGGGCTATAACACAATTGTAGCACGTAATTGTCACCACTGAATAGAGTTAATTTTTTTAATGTGATCGTGCCCCTAAGCTTGGAAAAACTATAATAGCTACAGAGTTACACTGTGCTGCTTTCATGTGGCTGCTGACTCTTTCAATAAACTGAACGTAGGTGCTTGATGAAACACTCTGAGTAACAGCAGAACAAGCAGGAATGTCCACTTTCATCTCCCAGGTCTCAGGCCTATCACCACCCGCCCACCTCTCACCCCCCACTTCCCACAGTGATCCATGACCCATCCTGGCCCATTAAGTAGCCTTAATCACGTGCAGTAATGTTCCTCAGACCTGGTTATTGTCTGAGGGATCACCAGAAAAGCTACTTAGCAAGATCAGTTGATGGTGACTGAGTCAGCCCTGCCTTGTGTTGGTGATTTCAGCTCAACAGTCTGCGACCTGGAACATCTGCACAGGGTCCGGCTTGTGAAAACCCTTTTCCGTCCAATTAACAGCATACCTTAATTCTGTCTCAGCCACATTCCTAGTCACCCCTGACTGGGCTTGCTAAGCAGCAGCCTGCCCGCCAGCACCGCAAGCTGCTTCTCAGCTGTCTGCGGGAAACAACATAAACTGACTCTAAGAGCTTTCTGACCTATTGTTTGGCATTAAGCTTGTACCTTTTATAATATTAAGCCCATTCTGCTGCCAGGTGTTTCATTTTTGGCCCACTAAAAGAGCTCCTTGTTTCCCACCCAAACATGAAAGCACTGTTTTAGCCCCAGCAGAGCATGCAGTAATTGGGTTTGGGTAGTTTATGCCGGATACACAACAGTGGTTGGGTTGGTGTAAGCAACATTGTATATGTATGTGTCTGTGTATAGCCTGATTGCAGGTTTGTCTGTGTTTTTAGGTGTTTGACTTTGTCTTTAAGCCAGCGCAAGTGGTTTTGTGATCTCATGTGTTTACTCACATGAGTGCATACCCTGTGATTATGTTCTATATGTGTGTTCCCTCAGCATGTGTGTTAGCCTTATTATATGTGGAGCATAATATTCTGTGACCTTGGGCAACATCCTCTCCGCTTTTTAGCTTTATGTGTCTTTCATTGTTTGTCCATGCATCTGTGTGTGTGGCAGTGTGTGTGTCTGTGTGCCCCGCGGATAGAGCTGTTACAGAGGTTAATGGTGCTGTTAGTGTGTGTAATGTGATTCTGACTGTGAGTTTGGCTCAGACTAAACACAAGGGAGCAGTGGTTGAGATTAAGTTAGGCCTCTTTTACTGTCTTTGAGAGGGCCCTCAGTGAAGTAATTTGTAATTACATGCATTTTTTAATGAAGTCTCTCCCTCCCCATTACAGCTGACTTCCATTTTCTACCTCTCTTGCAGCGTACGACTTTATCTTGCTCATTCTTGTCCAATTTTATTCCCTGAGTCAGTCCGACCTACCACTTCTCAGTTCATCACTTCATTGTACCCTCGCTTCCTCTCTCACTTCATCTCAAATATAAAAGAGCCTTTGATTCATGTCACAAACAAAATCACTTTATCTTTTTCGTTCTCTCCTGCCCCACCTTCATCTGCCTTTATTCTTCTTCCTTTACACCCAGGTCTAGACAAGCATACAGAAACAGAACATACAACAGCTGAGCACTGCTTGGTTGAATAGGGTGTTTCATCTGCAAGTAAATAGACAGTGAATAGAGTCAGAGTGACCTCGCAGTGCAGCAGGTGTTTTGTTGGTCGACCTGGTGGTGCACTGTGTCACACATCTCCTCACTTCTTCTCCGATTCCACTCCCTGTCCAGGTGTGTAGGCTGCTGTTTACCTGCTCCTTGGTTTGTCTGTGTGTTTGTATTCACTGGGGTGCGGGGTGAAGACATAGCACAGCTGCTTAGAAGCCCAAAGATCACGCTTCATTTGATGTGTGTGTGTTAAGTGCGTGTGCAGATGGGTGGGTGGTGTTATAAAAATGACGGTGATATTTGGAGGCTGAGATAATGCCTGTCATTGCAGGTTAAGCCAATGGTTTACTAAGCCTGTATGTACTCTCGTTTAACAGTAACCAGCTCGTCTCAGTGGGTGGCAATGATTGTGTGTGTACGCATGTGAGTGGGTTATTTGTGTGTTTGGTCAATGGAGAAGTGACACGGCCCATGCTTGTCGCCAGATGCCGGTCAGTTTGCCAATTCCTCAGGATGGCAGGATGTCTCTGTTGAAGGGAAACCAGACAAATCACAGAAATAAGAGCTTTCACTGTCTGTGTGACAGGAAGTCTAACTCAGCACAGTTTGTTTTTCTGTGCAGCTCTGTGCGTGTATGTGTGTGTGCCTGTGGGTTTTTTGTGCATATGTTTGTGCGTACGTGAGAATTTGTCACCCGTTTTATTATCTCGAGCTGTAAGAGGGCCAACGCGGAGATAAATCACTGCTCAGAGGAACTAGATTAGGCACACTGTTTGAACAAAAGGTCCCCTAAATGTATTTGAGGAGCTTGAATATATAATAATGTTCTAATATTACAGATAAGAATTTTTATTATAAAAAATATACTTTTGCAAAACTTTTGTTAGTATACTTACTTGCATTCATATTATAAAGAAGTCTTTTGTGGTGTCATAATCCGAAGCACTAAAGTTTTCAGATAAAATAACACGGTTTTTATGTCTTTTTAACTGTTCAGTAAGAGTAACAGTAGTCTTAAAGAGGCCAACAATGTGCCTAAAAAGACATGCGCAATATTGTTTCACATGGCACCTACCTGTGAATATACTTTACATTGGGAAACTCTTAATATTTGAGGAGTGTTGTGCTTGAATATGAAGCAAGGAGCTGGTGAAATAGCGCTCAGCTGACTTCCCTTGTTTAATTAACCTTGAGTACTATTTACTGGCAGTAAACACCATTTGCTGTAGAGATGTATATGCAAACAGAAAAGGGGTGTGATGTTTTGTCTGGCAAAAAGGATAAGGACTCAGTTTTTCCATGACCTTTTATTCCTTTTTTTTTTAATAGCATCAAGATAGAGCTAGAGCCAGCAAAGTTGTTTTCTAAGTGGAGTTTGTTTTAACTAATCCTCGTCAAGTGAAATGCTGCCAGAAAAGAAATAACTTTGTACCTGCTGTGTTTTCACACAACATGCAATAGGCGAAAAGTGTAACATACGATATTGTATTTATGTTATGTATGTATTACTATAGTCACTGTATTCTGGTCAGCACCTACATGTCTCACAAAAAGTTAAGGATATTTGGCTTTCTGGTGAAATTTATGGAAAATTTAAAAAAAAATCATGCTACAGTGATATTATACCATGAAAGAAGGACATTTAAGTAGAAGCATTCAATGGTGATTTCCTTATCTCAAACAATTTATTGAAACCAAAGTAACAACAGTAGTAGATATATTAAAAAAAAATGTCAATGTCTCAATAAACTCTATCAATAATGTCAATATCTCAGTCAGCCTTATCAATAATGTCAATATCTCAATCAACTGTAGCAATAATTACCTCCGCCAAGGAGGTTATGTTTTTGCCGGTGTTTGTTTGTCTTTCTGTCTGTTAGCAACTTCACACAAAAACTACAGGACGTATTTGGAAGAAATTTTCAAGACTTGATGGAAATGACACAAAGAACAATTGATTAGATTTTGGGAGTGATCTGACATTTTACTCCCGTCCAAATGCGCTAACTCGGTTCAAATGGTGCTAGTTACAGTCTCTCTTCTCCTCACTTGATGTGGGTGTGGGCGGGGCTACCTGTGCTTCACTGAGCTGTGTGTGTGTGGCAGGGGGAGGGGCCAGGTACTGGGGCAGTGTGCTCCGCGCAGTCTGTCTGTCTGTTAGCAACTTTACTTTACTTTACTTTACTTTATAATATATACAAATAAATGTAGGATTATTACTTTGGTGTGAGTCACAATATGAGAGGAACTATCGTTACTGGCAGAGGTTTGTGCTCTCCGAGTGCTTTTCTAGTTGTCAATGTCTCAGTCAACTGTATCAATAATAGTCAATGTCTCAATCAATCATGTCAATATTGTCAATATCTCAATCAACTGTATCATTAATGTCAATGTCTCAATCAACTGTGTGAATAATGTCAATTTCTCAATCAACTAGCAATAATTGTCAATGTCTCAATCAACCATAGCAATAAATGTCAGAATCTCAATCAACTGTGTCAATAATTGTCAATGTCTCAATCAACTGCAGCAATAATTGTCAGTGTCTCAATCAACTGTATCAATAATTGTTAATGTCTCAGTCAGCTGTATCAGTAATAGTCAATGTGTAATTCTCATGAAGTCAGAATGTGATCATGTTGTAGAGGACTGTTTAATTACTAATTCTAAGTGAACCAGGACATTTAATGGTCTATTCATGGATTTAACACCAGCTGTGAATTTTGTTGCTAAGCTCCTTGTTAGAGAACAGTTTTGCAAAAAGTCCTGAAACACTGAACTGTCGAACATATGCTTTCAAAACTTTGCAGAAGGTCAGATTTAGTTCACCTGTAATGGTTATAGTGCATTTTAGGTTCTTCCTGAAATTTCCCCTGAAAGCCAAATATCCCTAACTTTTTTTTGGCTAGTGTATTTAAAGTCTAACTGTGACTATAAATATCTCTTCACGTGTATTTTGTGCAGTTATTTTGTGTTTCTCCCTAACAGTAATTTGTACCTGTTAAATCACCGTGGTCATCTGCTCTGTCTCAATCTTTTCCACAGCTGACCTTCCTGCCGAACATGACCTTGGCCAATCAGTGGGCACTGAAGCTCCCGGCAAGCGAAGCAGTCCACCACATCATGACCTTTGACCCCAACGATAGCAACTTCCTTTATCTCATGACCTCACACCATGTAAGAACAGGCCTTAGCCTCAAGATGTTTATTCTCCCCACGTCTGCCACTGATTTATTCATCCAGGCATAGACCAGTCATAATAGCTACAATCAGACCTCATTTCAAACAATCCTTCACCTCAATTTAGCTGAACAGTCACATATTTGTGGCAAAGATAGCCACGTACGCAGACCCTCGCTGGGATTCGGTGCATTTCCAAAACAATATGTTTCATAACAGTCGTACTTATGACAGGATGTGTCTGCACCTCCAGCGGTTCTGTGTAGAGCAGATGCACCTGATTGTTAGCTGACTGCGGTGAGACTAAATCACTCTTCCTCCTGCCACAGAAGAAGAGCTCATGCTTTCATATGCTGCCAAGAAAATCCTACAAACTCTTATGCACACATAGATTCATAAGATCATTTATCTGTAATGTTGTAGCTGATTGTTTTCCTGGTTTATCGATCGATTGTTGAAAAATAATAAGTGGTGCCAGGCACAACAAACCCCGCCCCTCGCACATATTGTAGATTATTTTGGCATCGATCCAGTTGATGTCATCATGCATGAGGTGATGTTAGCATATCAACTACCTCTATGTATATGCCAAGTTTGACGTAAGTTGAAACAAAATTGATGTTTTTATAGACATTTAAAATTTTACCCATTATCAGTAGAGGAAAAAAAATTGAAAAAAATTATAATAAATTGAAACTTTGACCTACTTTTCCCAAAATGTAATCACTTCTATTCTGGGTCACTAGCAATCTATAAACTCAATTTAGTATGAATTCAACAAATAATTTTGCTGCTTCATACATTTGAAATCTGCCTCTATATTTGCCAAGTTTGACGTAAATTAAAACAAAATTGATGTTTTTGTAGACATGTGAAATTTCTCCCATTATAACTGAATGAGAGAGGAAAAAAAGATTCATAAGTTCATAAAAAATTTGAAGGTTGACCTACTGTTTTCAAAATATAATCAGATCTTTTCTGGGTCACTGGTAATCTATATACCCAATTTGGTATGAATTCAACCAATAGTTTTTCTGCTAGAGTGTTAACAAACAAAGAAAGAAACAAACAACCAACCTGAACCAAAAATGCTACTCCTACCTCCCCATCAGTAGGCAGAATAATAAAAAAAGATTAATCATCAGAATTTTCTTGTTGCATCGTCAATTTGTCCAGTGGTTGTCTAAAGCCTGAAGGCATTAATTTTACAGTCATATAAAAGATTGAAAACAAAAATTAAATTCCCATGTTTAACGAGCTGGAGTCAAATGTTTGGCATTTGCTGTTGATAATTGATGATTAAAATGGTTCTGGAGTAAATTCTGCACAAGTTTTTCACACAGGTTTATACAATTCATGTAAGATGTGATCTGAAATGCCCCTTTTTCGAGAATCTTTAATATTAATATGCATGTTTTATCTTGGTGCCTAATTTTGTAGATGCTGAGGATAAAAGTGATGCAGTGTGACCAGTGGAGGAGCTGCAATGACTGTTTGGGAGCAGGTGACGCCCACTGTGGTTGGTGTACTCTGGAGAATAGGTAAGAGCCACATGTGCTCGGTTATTGTCTCCTTACTCTCTCCATCTGTGTGGTTATCTGTCTTCCACAGACTGCTGTAATGTGATTAACAGATATAATCCAATGAAATTATTATATACTTTAGTGTTATACACATGCCACATGCTGTTGATGTAAGAAAAAAGTGGAAACTGTCTTCACTCTCTGGGTGATCCAAATAAAATCACATTCTGCAGCTGAGTATGTGAGTGATTTACGATAATGTTCATTTTAAATAGCATTAACGGATTATGCTGATGATTTCTGCATGTCATTTAGATCTTTGTATTGTTTGAATCTGTAAAACCACTGAGGCTTGTTTTCTGGTTCATTCTAAATTTCAAGTTCTTGCCAAGCTCAATGAGTCTTGGCAGCAACGTACTCTGTTTTTGGGTTGGAAAGCTGTTGTTGGAGAGAGCGAAATAGATTGGCTTTTTATTAGACCTCAGACTGGGGAGTAACATCATTGTTTGAAACGGTCTTGGTTCTTAGTCGTCGGGTTGGGAGTGACAGGCTGGGAGCGACCAGTGAGGAGTGACTTGGCTCAAGTGTTACTGTGAGCGAAGGAGAGTACACTGTGATTAATGTGGCTCTGTCAGGACTGGCTCGCTGGCTCTGCCTTCACTGGCTTTCAGGGAGAATATGTGTGGTGTCGAGCTGTGTTTGTTTGCATGTGTGTGCGTGTGTGTTTTTGTCTGTGTGGGTCTGTATGTATGAGTTGGTTGGATGGTTGCTTGGTGATTAAAGCAGATCAGATGAGAAAGTGAATTTTGTGATGACTTGTGTTGGAGCTCTGGAGGCTTTGGCATTGCCAGGGGCCATTCAGAGCTGGAAGAGTGGAACTGATGAGAGTTGGGTGTTTATATGGGTGTGTGTGTATGTGTGGTCAGACTGTCTTACTGTCATCTCCCTGTCTCCTCTTCTTATTTATCTATCTGTCGTCTCTTTATCCCATCCCCTTTCTCGCTTCACTGCATTTTTTTTACCCATGTGATTCTCTCTCTGTCTTCAGCTTCCTTTTTTTTCCTTTTCTTGCCCTCATATTTTCCAGTAGCTTTGAGAATTTAGTTATCCCTCTCTCAACCTCTCTCTCTGTCTCTGTAGTCCTTGTCTCCTCCTCCCCCAGTGCCCTTGTCCTCCTCTCTATCCCTCTACAAAGGAGCGTTGATTGTGATGATGGTGGTGGGAGGGAGAGTGCACACTGGTTCTTTTGACAAGGAAATGTCAAAGTGTGTAAGTCTGTGTGTCAGTGTGTGTGTTGTCTGGCTCTCGGAGGCCTGAGAGCTGATGTCATGTGTGTGTGTGCGTGTGCGTATGTGTGTGTTTGATACACTGTCATGTTGGCCGCTGGGCTGGCGCTGTGGCCTGGCACTGTGGCCTCAGAGCCCGGGGGATCAGGGGGTTGATGTGTGGGGGTGGATGGTCCTCTCCATCACCTCACTGTTTGATACCACTACAGACACACAGAGTACAGATAAAAAAAAAAAAAAGAAAAAAAGAAAAAAGAAAAGACTTCTAGAGGAAAATTTTCACGATCTGTGAAGCCACCACTGTCTCTGTGGGGGTCTGCTTAATTTTATGCTTGGTCCTGACGTCGCTCATCATGTCTGCATGCAAAGCGAGCATGAAAAAATGTCTATTTGCTCATTGAAGCTGGCATTGTTGTTTGAAAAGGCGCAAGCTTCACTGCAGAGATAAATCTTTGGTGCTTGATCACTCTTTTCATACTGGAGCTGATTTCAGCCACATATCACAAGAAAGCCCTTTAATATCTTTATTTGAATCAAATTATGCATCATGTGCAGTCTTCGCTATTCACAAATTATCATGCTTATCTGCATGTGCTTGTCACACTAACTTAGTGCGTTTCTGTGGCTCATGTCTTCTCCTGCTGTTTAACAGTTTCTCTGGCTCCCCACCTTATCGCTCCTCTGACGTTTAGACACTTAGGAGGTGATGAGTTTTCTCAGGTCATATTTTAACTGCATATGTTGACTCTGTTTATTTTAAGGAGCTGTTTGAAAAGCTTTTAACGTCTCCCTGCTGCATTGAAGAAGGTGAAGAATGTGTTTTTGTGAATTCAAAATGTGGCTTGAATGTTTGGTACTAAACAGATTTTTTTTTTTCCGGTAAAGAAGAAGCAGTTAAGTGTGACAAGGATGTATTTGATGGGAAATCAAAGGAAATTAGTTAAAAGAAGGCATGCAGGATATATAAGATGTGTCCCTGGTTAAATTACCCCAGTGTGATGTAAGAGAGATAAGGAGTTTTTTGGTCATCAGTTAAATCTCATCCGCCGTTTGTTGATGTTTATCTCAGAGTCTGTGTTTGTTTCTTTCAAGATGATGCTTCCAGGAAGTGTGTTTCAGTTTATACCAATCCCCATCTATGTCTATGAGATATTCAGCATTTAAAGATAACATCTGGACTTCACTTGATTATCTAAATATATTCATGTAGAGAGAAAACAAGGAGCATACTTATGAGCCATTGTAAACCCGGGAGGAAGTTGTGTTTTACTCTGATTTCAAAATGAAATGCAATTAAGTCTTAAAACACAAGAACAATTCATGATGAATTGCCCTAAACATCTTTAAATGACATATTGTGGTACTTTTACAGCAGCATTTGTTTAGACCTACCATTGTGTAATGGAAGTCATACCAAAAGTTGGCACTTGTGGCTTGTTATGTCTTGTTTACTTGTTCATTGTGCTATGCGCCCACATATTTTGCAGGTTTTCAGGGGAAAGGTAAGGTTAGGGCTGCTTGCATTAAACAAAATTTAACAGAACCTTTTTTTTATGGTGTAGGAAAAAAAATGTTAGGTGTTTGTGCAGAAACAGCATCTCTGGAGAACTCTGTGGAGGCTGAGTTTTACCCAAAGAGTAGATTTTAGTGTGAAATCTAAATGAATATCATCAGACAATGCTGGTGGCTGATTGCTGATTACATATTCTGTACAGTGTATTTTTCTGTAATCCCTATCTAGAGTGGCTGTTGGGTTTTTGGGAGACTCTTTATGGGTTTGTTTTTGTCTGGGGGATTTTTGCACGGTTTGCAAAGCCACTCAGCTCTATTTTTAGGTCGTCAGCTGACCTCACGGCCCCTCTCAGTCCTTCAGTGCCAATGGGACTGCGAATCTGGACGTTCATTTTGCACAAACACAAACACTTACACTAACAGGCATGGGGGCACAAAAACACACACGTTAATTTAAAACAACTGTGAAAGTGTGAGAGGGAAGTGGGATGTGCCAAACTCATTGTGTGGCGTGTAAGGACGTTGCTAAATGAGGCCTCTCTGGTCTCTCCTTAGTCTGAGGTCACTTTGTCCTTCCATCCTGCTCTGCAGATGAACTGCTCTCTCTGCCAGCGGACAGTGAAGTTCATTAGTGAAGCAGAAGTCAGTCAGAGTATGAGGCCACCTTGCTTGTTGAATGCCCTCTCACAGTTGTTCTGTCCTAGACCTTCATTATACTCACAGATAGGCAGACACTGTATGCTCTATGCATCCACACAAACACACATTCATGGGTGCACAGTTGTTGGCTCCACACAGATGAACAGTCAGATTGTTTTTTGGGTTATTTATTTATTTATTTTTTACTATCAGGAGTATAAGCCTCTGATCTTTTTGCCTTTCAAATATGTTGTCATTGGAATGTGTGTTACCTAGAGTCAAGTAGTTTGTTGTGTTGTCCCAGAAAAGGGGATAGGTGATGTCTGAATGTGATGTTAGTAAACCACAGCAGCACACCATGAACACACCGCTGCAGAGAGAATTCAGCCTCAATAAAAATGGAAGTGCAAAGTTTGTCCCTTCATCACAAAGGATGAAATGTTGACCTTAAGGCTGTGCCTCTGTACACCGGTGTGGTAGTGTAGTGGTAGATTGGGTCTTGATGATTACAAGCTGCAGCATTGACAAGCAATTACTGTATATCAGATGTTCATGTTGAGAGACAGGAAATGCTGACAATCTCACCAAAACTTCCCAGCAGCAGCAAACTTTGCCGACTAACAAGGAAATAAGTTGTTTCTCAGGATGAGGCTGTTTTGAATTACTTGTCAAGTCATCATAAATTTACCATAACATGACAGGAGGCAAAAACATCCAAATATTAATTAAAGGCAAAGTATGTGACATTTTTCGTCTGTGTTTGTAAAAAGGACTGTTCACCGATTTTTCCACTCAATGAGAGAAGGAGAGAGTGGTGGTTGAGCGAGCAGTAGACTTAGTGGGGAGAATGCACACCAATAGCAAAATAAAATCTGCGAAAATAGGAAAATAAAATATTATTGATGATGATTGTCTTCACAGCAGTTTTTTCTCTGAAGTCCACATAAACTAACACCATTATACAACACCGCTTTCTCCTCCTCCTTATGATTTAGAGGAGTTACCATATGAATCTACATGTTGGTTTATGGGAAAATATTAAATGTCTGACCTTGAAGTCTGTTAAACATGATAGGTTTGATATGATACATATGACTGATATTCTGCCCTCTGTGTCCAGATGCACCATCCAGAAGGAGTGTCCTCAGGGCCTGTTGTCACGTTCCTGGATCGACATGGGTGAAGGCCCACAGCAGTGTCCATCCATGACCCTCACACCCCCAGAAATCAGCATCTCCGCAGACATCAAGGTATATTTAACACTATTCATATTGACGTTGTTTAACCCATAAGGACCCACCGTGACATTTGTGTCACTTTCCAAATATATTTTTCCTCTGTATTTAACCGTCCTTAAGTGGTTTATTGGCATTTATTGTAGTATTATCTTCTGTATTTTATGTTTTATTCTGTGAAAATCAGCAATTTTCCAGCATGTAATTCACTAATTATGTAGATGTTTATAAAAGTTTAGAGTAAAATTGAGGGTTATTTTTATCACAAACAAAGAAAACTGAAGAAAAAGTGACTTTTTCAGCAAATCTGTCATTAACTAAACATAAAACCAAGTGTGTCCATCCACTGTCATTGATCCAA
>JAPTGZ010000026.1:15868152-15894141 GCA_029814645.1 Fowleria isostigma | reverse complement strand
CACATGATACACACAGGAGTTAGTACTTGATTGCATAACCATTGTTTTTGATGACTTTTGATGATCTAATAATTTTTCCACGATTGTAAATGAAAGCCACAATATGCAGCACAGGGAGGTTATGGCTATTGAAAATTCTCAACTTTTGTCCCTCGTTGGGCTTTTATACACAGACATAATATGTATCTTAAAATATACAGCTTTCAAGCACAACAGAATGCTTGTAATTACATGGAAGTTTGACCTAACTGTAAATTTGACTTTGATTTCTTACTTTCCCATCCGTAGAAATACAGAAATGAATTCAACACCAACCTGGCCTTGACAGAAATCTACAAATATGCCAAGAGATACAGAAACCAGGTACGACTGAAGAATCTTTTTTCATTGTCTTTCTTCTTTGCCTCTCTGAACTTTGATTTAGATTAGATACAGTATGTTAGCCATGTTTAAACTGGCCTTTCTCAGCAGCCAATACCCCTTGCTGTATTAAGTTTCACAGATGGGTATCAGAGCGTGACGCATCAGCGCAGATCGTCTGCATGCTGAGAGATCTGACTCCCTGCAAACCGTCTCACAACCTGTCACTCAAGCAGCTGTCAAAACCAACCTGACATATCTGCTCAAAATAATTATTTTCTTTCACTAACTGTTTTCTCAAGTGAACTCCAAACATGTCAACAGCAATCCCGACAGTAGCTCCACACATCCACTCCTCCCCTTCAGCCCACATGGACTGTGCTGCACCTATCACTTCAAATAAGCAAAATGCTGTTTACCGTCTCCTCTTACCGCCGCCTTACAGCCCTTTATCCACCATCCCCATCTGCTTAATGGTGCTGTCATGTTGCTGCTTTATAACACTGTCTTTGCTTTGAACTATCCCTGCTCAGCTCCTGCTGTACTCCCCCATGTCTCCTTACTACTGTGACTATTCTCCGGAGAGGCTTAGTCAGTGGTGACTGTGCCTTAATGGAGCACCCTCATGATAATACCATTTAGCTGCTTTCCTCTGTCATGCTACTGTACTGACGTGGGCCAGGGGCTTAGGCTCTGATTCACAGAGCTCTGTGAATGGCCTCTGATTGCCTATTCTCTCGCCCCAGCTCAGTTCGCTCTGCCTGGTAGCACACTGCTGCTAAGAGCCCATAAATCCCACTGACACGGTGACAACTATTGGGCATGAAAAACAGAGCAGATGTGGGTTTTGTAAATATGTGAAGAGCAAAGGCTTTTGTGATATGGAGGCATGCATGAAGGCAGAAGTAGAGGGTGAAGCACTTTTTACCCTCCAGTTTTCTATGTCCGGGCAGGTGGCTGATTTCCTCCCTCTTTTAGATGCATGAACGCTTGACAGCCACTAAAAGTAATCATTGTTGTGTTTTCTTTTCTATCTCTCGTGGTCAGGTGGTAAACGCTCTGGAGTCTAACCCCACTGCACGTCGCACTCAACTGCACCACAAGTTCGAGCAGGTCATTGCCCTTGTGGAAGACAACATCTACGAGTGCTGCAGTGAAGCCTGAACCTGCCAGTGTCTTTTTCTACTAGCCATCTCCTGCTGCTCCTGCTGCCAGCTGACATTCCTCTATCTGGACAGATACTTGGGAATGTTGGCCACTAAGGAATTAGCCTTCATAAGTGTCACAGACTTTAATAGTGTGAAAAGTGTTGGCGCGAAGGACTGAAACCTGCCTCACAAGCATCATCCATTAGCGAGGTGTTCTGCACTTCGGTCTCTCACCTGGGAATGCCTGGTATTTTTCCCAAATCTTGTAGGAGCTTGGAGAGGAGGCTTTTTTTGGATGTCTTTACAGTTACTGGGACCTAAAGCCCTGGTGGCAATCTTAACGCACTGAACCCCTCTTAAGGGAATGAGCCAATGATGCACTGTACTGTAATATAATGTCCATAGCAATATTTATAGATGTGTTATAATGCTTTCAAGTGGCCTGTCTATCAGAATGAATAGGAGGGACCTTGATAAACTCCTCCCATCTCCTAAAACCTGCAATGTTCTCAGGTGTGATTGGTGAAGAATACGAGTGACTCATTCCTATCGGTGCTTTAAACAATACATCCCAATGTGCTTTGCAGGTTGATGATGGGTTGCGGAGGAGAGAAGAAAGGAATAGTAATCATTGTCTGTGGGTAATACCCATGAAATGACTGAAACTTATAAATCAGATGTAATGTAGTTCAGTGGGAAGAGCTGCATCAGTATAGAAGTGTTGATTATAGTGTGCTTGTAAACACATAAATAATATGTTGGACTCTGAACAAATCTAAAGAGGGAAATATACGTTTATGGAAAAAATGTGACTCAATATAATCAGAGGAGAAGATGACTGTATTTGTGATGCCAAATGACTTGTCAGAGTTTGTGAAATAAATTACAGTATTTAGGATTTTAAATATGCCTATCTATGACAATGTTTATTATGCTAGATAACAATGTGCTTGATTTCTAAATGCATTACAGCATAGCAATTTTTAACTACATTTGAAAACCATTAGGAACTGGCCTGCCACCCAAAGCCCAGAGACCAGCATCTGGAACTTCTCAAAATGCCTTGTAAATGTTAAAAGCCAAAAAGGGAAAAGCCATGCAGACATTTAGCTTTGTTTTTATTGCAGGACACAGAAACAGCTTCCACAAGACCCTAGCCTTTTACACAAAGAACAAAATAATATCCCCTTATCTCTTTAATACACACACAGACTTTCTGACATCCATACAAACACATAAACATCCACCACACACACACATCCAGTCTGTTGCAGGAGGCGCCATCTCCTTGCTGAGGCTCTTTTCAGGTCCATCTGTTTACACTCATTCTTAACTACCACCTCAGCTTTGCCACCATTAAGCCAAGAGGTAAGACAGAGAGACCAGTGAAGAAACCATTACACTAAGAAACTTAACTAAGACTTCTGCACAAAATGAAAATTAATTTTACCAAAATCATTGTGAAACTACAAGAGTGAAGCGCATTTGGGGATAAATAGCTGCAACAATTATTTGAACAAGAGGATGAAATCATAGACTGTGGTTAGTTGAATTATGCATTCACCTATGATGTCTTTTTCTGGGTAGTGGGGAACTTGGAGAGTGTTCAGTTGGATCATCACCAGGACAGTACCCCCATGATGCCGGGTTAAACTCTCTGAGGCCAGCTGAACACTTTCCATGATTAAATGGGTTGAAAATACACATGCTGGCTTTAGAGTATGTCCCACAGAAGGTGCGGTTTTGCCGCTGCAGTGAAGACACATGGAGAGGTAAGTCAAGAGGATTGGCCAATAGAACGTAGTGCTGCTTGGCGGTGGTTGGTCCCTGTGTACAGAGACAGATGGGACATCGAACAGAGGGTGCACAGGTCAAGCAGGGGACACCTGGCTCGAGGAGACCGATGAAGTCTGGGTTTTGGAAACGGCAGCACCTGCAGCCTCATCATCTCCAAATGGGTTCTTTCCACAGCACACGGTGGTTATCATACAGTTTCTAAACTGAAGGTCACAGAGAGGGAGTATATCAAAACACAGATTATAGTTGAGCTTCATCTTAATCCAACCAGGCCAGACAGGATGATTTTGACATCATTTGAGTTGACATACCTGTTTGTTTAGGAGGATGTATATGACTGGGTTGTACAGAGCAGCGCTCTTGGCAAAGAAGGCTGGTGCAGTCATGAACACTGGTCCAAACTCTGTTCCCTGATTGGCAAAGATGTACCAAGCCACACTGGCATAGGGCACCCAACACACCAGGAAGGAGATCACCATAACGATGACCATACGGGTCACCTCCCTCTCAGCTCTTTGGGTGGTTTCAGACTCCTGCTGCAGGGCTGCAGCCTGAGCATAGACACACGCAGATTAGTGGGGGCTTATTGTAAACCTGATCCATCTAAATCCAAATGTAAATAGATGAAAAACCATCATCAGTAAAACTGCAAGCATGAAGGTTAGCAAAAACTATATTATATATTTATTTTACTATAGTTTTATAGTTTACAAAAACTGAGACTAAATCCAAAACTTTTTTTTTATGCAAAGCAAAACATGGTTTTGGAAAGTATATTAACGTTCTTTCATTCCATCCTTTTTAACTTCTAGAAATCAAAGCTTTCCACATAACCTCATTCCTGTAAAAATAAAACTGAAAATAAAAACAACTATAGTTTATCAAAAATACAAATTATCTGAAGCTACTTATGCAAGCAAAAATTAAAACAAAAACCAAACTAAACATTTAACATGTGTCATTAACATGTTTTAATCAGAGGGCTAATAACAATTATTGAGACGCATCTCATAAATCACATTAATTTTTAATAGAAGCAGCTTATTTTTCATCATTAGTGATGAAATCCTCCAATTGTAAATATGACAAGGTAATTAAAGGTAATTTATGTATTAAAAGGTACAGGTTAACTGATAAAAGGAATGGAGGAAGGAAACTTACAGAATGTCAGCATTGTTTTTTTTGGTTTTTTTTGGTACTGCTAATAAATTGCCATGTTGCTGCAGCATTATTAATGAGAGCATTAGGATGACACATTGAGTGGGCAGACTGCCCTTCAGCTGGAGGACCTCGGTTTAAGCTGCCATGTTGGCAAGAATGTGCCCTTCTGAAGTGTCCTTGAGCCATTAAATCCCTCACATCTCCAGAGACTGTGCTCTGTGATGCTCCTAACCCCCCTGCGGAAGGGAGCAAGGTAAAAAAAAAAAACAAAAAAAAATGTCTACAGGGATAAACAAGGTATCACATTCCTATTATTAATATTGCATCTGGCAGTGGTGTTCCTACCGCTCGCACAGTGCAGAGCAGGCGACTGTAGCAGAAGAAAATGATGAAGAGAGGGATACAAAAATGGAGGATAAACATATAGATGACGAATGAGGTGTTGTTGATCTCAGGCTTTGGAGTGTAGTAGTCAATCCCACAGGAACACTGCATTCCCTCTGGGATGTACCTGCATCCATGCACACAACAATAATCTAGTAAGAATCTCTAAAATCTCCATGAGGTACAGTGTCTGACATAGTCCTTCAAGAAACTGAAATAATCTCAGAGGTACTTGAGAGAGCAATTGTATTATTCTCAGAAACACAGTGTTTATATGTTTCATGTCTAGATATTTCAACATGCAGTACCGGGACCATCCAAACAGAGGTGGAGCAGCACAGGTCAGGGCCATGATCCATGTAAACGCCAGGCCAAACAGGGCATGTGTCTCCCCAAAGCGGAAGTTGCTCATTGGTTTACAAACCACAATGTAGCGTTCAATAGCCAAAACCACAAGAGACCACAGGGCAATCTCCCCTATAAGACAAAATATAAGCAAATAAAATGTCAGTACGTATACTTTCACCCATGACATAGTGACTTTTAGATTGTGCTTATGCTTCTAAATATCTATTTAAAATGTTATGGTTTATACTAGGTAACAGTAATAGTGTCAGGCTTTACTGCAATGTTCAATCAAAATTAGAATTAAGGACGATAATGTTTAGGTGAAAACTGTGGCACATTATTTCACATCAAATAATCACTTTGTCTTACCTCCTAATGTGGCAAAGAATCCTTCAATGTTGCAGCCTGTAACACCTAAGCTGAAGTATCCATGCAGAGATGTGTAGAGAGTGACTGTGAAGCCCCCAACCACCATGAAGAGGTCCGCCACCGCCAGATTGAGCAGCACGTAGTTCAAAGGGGTCCTCAGTTTTTTGTGTTTGACAGTGACATAGAGAGTGAGGAAGTTGATGGGGAAAGCAGTGATAATGAGGAATAGCATATACGCAGCCAGGAGAGAGTACTTCCAGGGCTCAGCCAGGTAGTACTGAGGGTACTCAAATGGGCTGCGCACCAACCCAGTCTTGTTAGACATGGGGACATAAAAATTGGGTCCTTCTGTGCCGTTCATATCTGCTACGGTTTGGTTTTCCTCCTATGGCAGTGAGTGGGAGAAAAAAAATGCCTGTGTCTTCTCAGAATAAAAAGAAGCTATCAAGAGTCCTGTCATGCAGTTGCAGTGGAAATGGAAAACAGAGGGCAGATGGAGGGAAGGATCCTGTGTAAGTAAGATGTGCTATGTGGCCCCCAGAGGGGGTGCAGCACCTTTTAACAGGGAGGTCGGATTAGGGACGTGCATGAAGTAAAGTGTTAGCATAGATGGAATTAAGACACTCAATCTCAGTCTCTCTCACTCCACCTCACAACACACACACACACACACACACACACACATATACACGTAAAGCATTACAGAGAAAACAGAAAAAGCTATGCGGTATGTTAAGTATCGTCAAGGTCAGAGGTTATAGCCATGCATACCCCAACATTGATTGCTGTGAAGTGTAGCCATATATCATTAAAATGTTTGGTAGAAGAGGCAAACTGCTGGACATGAGGGGAATGCAGTTTCACTATGATTTAAAGCCCTTAGAGTGGACAAACTACAAATGGAATTTCTTGAGCAATCCAACTTATTTGCATCTGTGAAAGCCTAATCCCTAATAACTGCATAATGCAGAGCTCAACTCATAGCCTTAAGTGTAATCAAAATCACTGGGGCATACCGCTCATAGCATGCACTTTCACTCCAGTTCCTTTTCCACAGAGACCAATCTTGATGCTAAATTGTGAGAGAAAGTCACTCAAGTTCTCAGTTTAACATTATGAAAACCTGCATCAGAAAAGAATAGCAAAATTGTTTACTGAAAAGTATTCTGTTTGACATCATTAAACCTTGTAAAAATATACAAAACACCTTTTCAACACAAGACCATTAAATTACATAGTTTATAATGCACATACAGTAGAGTGTCTATGTTTAAATCTGCGGAATGCATTTAAGAGACGTATCAGGTTTATATGAATAACTGTATTCTCATATACGAAATGTTAACTAAAAAGGATAAAATATTGCCCTTTAAATAAATGTCACTTTCTAATAATAATGTATGCACTTTGCACCAATGATCCCTTTAAAGTGACGATGTTACCAGTGAAAGCATTAGATACCTAATCTGATCCCAATAATCCAGTGGGCTTGATTGACTGATGGTGCACTTTTAATACAGTCTGTAATGACAAACACTACAGGTATTAATTCAGTCATTCATCCTTGGGGGACAAAGGGCTACACTTGAAAGGAATCACATGACACAGTGTTTATGCATTTAAAAACTATATTACAGTCAGAGAACAGACATAAGCCAACCATGACATAAATGTTCAAAGCATAAAAAGCTTGAGGGTACAAATCTGAAACGTTAAAAATAGCTGCTCCAGTTCAATCAGTTTGGTTCATCGATGGGTCTGCGACAGTAAGGACAACAGTTATGCTGAAGCACCAGCAGCTCATAATCTTCACTGTGGAACATCTACAAGGAAATGAAAGGAAACATTAAAACAGCCTAGAATAAACAGGCCTCAAAAGTTACTATCTATAGATAAAGGCATTTCTACATGACAGGAAACCAAAAAAAAATGTTCTTCAAAGAGAGGGAATAGAAATATAATGTGCTGTGTGGTTTAAAGCAAGTTCCAGTGTTGGTGTGTCTGACAAATACTGTACCTTGAAGCAGGTGGGGCACATGGTGATGCTCACATCAGGCAGCAGGGAGCGGAAGTATTCCCATTTGAGTGGCCGGGGCCAGCGTTTGATCAGGACGTCCCTCCTGCTCATGGAGCGCAGCACTGAGCGACTCACCTTGACTGGGACAAAGTTCGAGCCTCCCTGCTGTTGAACACACACATGAACACGTTCTCATTCTATTATGGAGCCTGTCCTTTCACCTTACCCAGCTGGTTCACACATTTGCCTCAATATTAATGACTTCATCTTTTCTGTCCTTTCCCACCTTACCTCAAAGCTCATTTTGGCTGTGAACGGGTCTTCTTCTATCTCATCGAAACCGTCATCCATCCTCAAAGTCTGGTGATCTAATTGGTGTTGGTTAAGAGCAAGCAGCCTGAGCCATGCATCCGTTTCACACATTTCATGTCATTTTAATTCCTTGTTAATAGGGATGGGAATCACAGAGTAACTCTCAATGTGAAAGCCGTAACTGGAAGAAAAAAATAACCCTGAAGGAGCAAAAAAAAAGTGTTTATTCAGTGCATTGTGGTCTTTCACAGAATTGGCCAAATGAAAAAGAATCATGTCTAAAAATAGAATGTAGTATCTCTTTGACACACAAACACCAACTGCATCATGTCCATGTGTGTCATCATTCTGTTAAAAGGAGTTTTTCCTTCCCAGAGCCGCCAAATGCATGCTCGTGGGGGATTTATTGGGTATTTTTCTCTTTAATATTGTAAGGTCTTGATCTTACTATGTTAAGCGCCTTAAGATGATTTTTTTTTTTGTTGTGATTTGGCACCGCATAAATTAAAGTGAGTTGAACTGAATTGAAACAGTGACTCTAGTAATGCCATATTGACAGGGAGTTGTTTTTTAAGAGATTTAGAGTGCCTGCATGTGTTATTAAAAATATTTATACTTTTTCGCCTTATGACACACAGTTTCATATACCACGAATGTCATCTACATTTTGTCCCACCCCTTCTTGTTAAGTAGTAACACATTTTGCCAGTATATTTTCTCATGAAAACAGGAAAACCCCTGCAGTATTTTGAGAGTCTAACTGTTCAAAATGCCAATCAGTCTTGCCTGTCAGTCAGGACATGGATGTGCAAGAACAGAGTAGGCCTCGGTGCCCTTGAGTGTCTGCTGGCTAATGCAGGTTAATCTCTGCACTAGGGCTGTGGCTACGGCTCTTGGAGGGTTAGTGTCATTAAGATGAGACAGGAGAGCCTCGCTAACCCTATTAGCTCAAGAGCTAAGATGACTTAGCTCTGACAGCTTACCCAACAGCACAGAATCGAGGCCAATGCAGACTAAACAGCTTCTTGGAGCTGTCATAAGGCGGAGGAGAGTCCCATGCTTAAATTTGAGGATGATGTGGCAGAGTGTAAGGGCACAGATACAGACTCACAGGACCAAACAGAATGAGACGTTAATAATTCATATACACACAGCATGTGAACCATCTGTTATTGTGTGTCTGTGTGATTATGTGCAGGTGATCAAAGGATACCACCATCGTCCATATTCTGCCACTGTGCCTCCCTCTGATCTGCATGTGGAACTTCCAGATCAATAAGAGAGACGGCCTCTTCATCACTGATGCCGTCCTCCAGGTAGAATTGCACCAGCGGCAGCACTTCTGTACACAACACGATGAGCTACATTGAAAACATGCCCATGGTTTGTCTCTGATAGTAACTGCAAGATACCTTTGTGTGCCACTGACCATATGACGACGCCGAGTAGATGAAAGGCTGGCGACAGTTGATGCACACGCTGCCCTGGTTGTTCAGCAGGGGGTTGTTGGTGGAACAGCGGTAGCACATCATGCCCTCAATCAGATCCTGAGGTCAACATAATATCACCATATGTAAGAATATTTAAGCTCTAGGACTACTTCCTAAAAGTCCCAGCATCATCTTGGGCCCTGTTGTCAAACCTTAAACATACCTCACTGTCATGGAAGGGCTTGGAACGAATTGTGAGGCTGCCCAGTTCAATCGACTCCTGGAAGCGTGATGGTATGCGCAGCTCCTGGAGCTTCTCATATGAATATCTGGCAAGCTTGTACGCACCCAGTTTTCTACTCTGCTTGGCTAGTGCATACAAGGTGTTACTAATTATTAGGTCAAGGAAAACTCATGTAAGAGGAGAAACCGGCAATCTGTAGGTCTTAAATGGGACACAGAATATTGCTGAGGGTCTCCTTCCTTTTTTTTTATCTTGTGGGAAAAAATGATACTACTCTGTATTTAAAAATAGGTATAACAGTACATTCCCTCATGTTTCTTAATGGGTTGTACAATGCCCATGCTGAGACAGCAACACTGGCTGAGTTCCATATATAGAAGTAATACTGTAGTCTTTGGTCTAGATATCTGGAGCTTGTTTGCTCATATGGGAGCATGTGTGGCTGTTTCTGTGTCTGAGTGAAGGAGAGTGTTGCTTGTTTGTATTTATATAGAGACAGATTGTTAGGAGAGCTTCGCTGAGAGTGGAAATGACAGGTCAATGAGTTGCAGCTGCAGCAGCTTTATGCTGGCACTCCTCCATCACCTAAAACTTAACACTACTCCTCTTCTTTCCCCTCCACTCAGCTGCTCTCCAGCTCCTCCCACACACCCAGTTCTGTTCAACTGCTGGAACTATTGATAAATGCATGTCCCCCTATTGTGTAACTTTAGTGGAGTTTTTCTGTGGCAATGTATTTAATTGTTCGAGCCTAGTCCTGTAAGACAATAAATCTAAGTTCAAAGTTTTTAGAGCATCTCATTTTGGCCACAGAGGATCCCAGCTGCTCAGCCTGATTTCCTGATTCAAGGCTTTTCCTTCCTTATACTCTGTCTCCACTGTGTTTCCACATGGATTTGTCAGTGGGTGTGACTGTCTTTGTGAGTGTATTTGTTCAAATTAAAGCATATTGTGTAGTGTGGTTATGTATACATATGAACAAAGTTCAGTAATCAAAGCATTTGTTTAGATAAGGGGGAACATGCATCTTGTTGGCATTGCCTCCTCCTCCTCCTCCTCCTTATCATCACCTCTCTTCTCCTTCTCAGCAGCAGTATGGTTTCTACAGTGGTGCAGACACCAGTTTTTCCTCCCTAAGTTTATCACTTTTACACAACTTTAGCAACACTGTCATGCTCTTGAGAAGAGGAAAAGCTTCACAATCCATTTGTCTAAAAATATTTTCTATATACAGCATTAGGAGCACTTTTTCAGATGGAAGGATACACTTTAGAAATGCCCGGTGGTATTTCCTTGGTGAGGTTGTTGAGGAGAAACCTGCAGATGTTGAAGAGTGTTTCTGGCATGTGGGAACTGAAGGGCTCATCCTAAAAACCAAAACAGATTGGACGTTAACAATAGAATAAAAAAAAATACAAACAAGATAAATCTCTGATACAAACTTGGGCAAACTTTTGACATTTAATGGAAAAACTCGCCCCTTTCCCCTTCTGCCTTTTTTAATCTATTAACTCATTCTGAGAGCAGTTGGAAACTCTAGGGCCTTATTCCAATTCACTACACATGGCCCAGTTGATTTCTTAGGGAAAGAATAAAAAAGCTAAAGCAATAAATAACACAGTATTTTAGCTAAAAGTGATAGGTTAAATCTATAGTGCCTGCCCAGGAGAGCTAAAGTGAGATATCGAGGTTTCCTGCTCTGGTCTGGATCACAGCGATGCCTCAGGATTGTATGGGTGTGATCAGCGCTCAGGAGAAAGCTGAAACAACAAACTGAAGACACTGACACAGGCCAGGTCACCCATAAAGTGCTCACAACCAGAAATTGCTTATTTGTAAGTATGTTAGGGGCTGGGGGCTTTCACAAGACCACTGATGAGGCAGTGATCATGATCAATTAAGTTAGTTACCATGGTGATAGGGGTCAGAGAGGTTGTTGAGGGGCTTATCATTAGTATCAGTAATGTATTTCATGTGCCAATAAATTTTCTCTCAGTCACTTTATTCCGACATAAAATGCACAAGACTTCCGTAGCGCATCAAGCCAGATAAATTCCTCTTCAGTGGTCTATTTTGTTTACTTAATCCAAAACCCTCAAAGCTTTTCCGAATTTCTGTGTTTTTAGCTGGACAAAATCTACAGAACCACACTTTATTTTGCTTTGTCAAGCTCACTCAGAGGTCTAGTCAAATTTGAGCGCAGATGCTGATTAGAAATGGAAAAAACAGTGGGCTGTCAGTATATTTTAGGGTAAAAAAAAATGATTTGTACACAAACAGAAATCAACCCACAGAGTCAGACAGACCTGAGAAATTTCAGTCTGACTGCCAATGAAACAGCTACCTTATTATCACCAAGTTTTTCTGCCCGCTTTTTTTTTTAAAAACCTGGCTACATAAAATTAAGATGGACAGGACTAAGTATCATGTTCTCACCGTGTAACGCTGAATGGAGCGGTAGACATGGTATAGCTCGGCAAGATGTTGAAAACGGTCAAACTTCTTCAGCATTTCAACTGTTTGATCTCCACATTCTGGTTCAGACAAACACACAAGACAATAAACGCATAAAGCTCTAGATCTAAAACCAAGTGAGCAGTTACCCTTTGGTTTTACATTGTGCATGAGCGCAGCAAAGACCCTGCAGACCTCACCTCGAGCTATGTCCAGACACTGCATAGACAACATCCAGTAATAATACCCAGCATCGTTGAACCTGTTCTCCACCACTGCATTGTGTGTAAGTTGCTCCAGAACTTTCACAGCTTCATTTTGTCGCCCAGCCTTGTGAAATGCTGCAACAGTACAAAAAGAGAACTTTGAAGGATGGATTGTTATATACCCTTCAAAACCTGTCAGGCACACTAGCAAAGCTGATTTAAAGTGGCAATCCAGTCAAGTGGCAATCCTGCTTTCGACACTGAATTTTCCAGAAATTAAATTGCAATCAAACACTACTTTTTGTGGTGAAAGTTTGGTAAGAACTACAATATAGAGTGTGCTTTTTTTTTCTTCTTTTTTTTAAAACAAGCTAATAAAAGTAAGATGTGTATGTAAACTGTGTTTCTGGATACAACAGCATTCGTATATGACAGAATATTAAATAGCACAATTTACGCTTCAATAAAGCAAAGTTTCCTTATTTTCTACATGTAAAAATGGCTGTAACTCTTGTCCAAACAGGAATGTGGTTCCTAAGTATCAAACACTGAAACAGTTTAACTTTAGAGGTCTAATAAACATGAGTGCTGTTCTTCATGTTCCTATCAGAGGGTAATTAGAAGCAGCTTTAGGAAGTCTAGTCCACCAATGACTCTGGCCCAGCAAACACAGTGGGGGTCAGCATATATTAGTGGCAAATATTCATCAGTCTGCTTAACTGGATAAAAAAAAAAAACCAAAAAAAAAAACACATGTTCAGCTGCTATTGGTTAAAGCTGCAGTGCTTGTTGTTCAGCATCTCTGGGCAAAAATTTTATAACTGCCTTTCAGAATACAGGGTTCGTACACATTTTACAAGGTCAAATTCAAGCACTTTTAATGGTATTTTTCAAATTTTTCCAACACATCATCGTATCACTGAGGTAAAATACATAATTATAATAATGATATGCATTGTATTATGTTATGAACATCTAAAATTATGTTTCCTGATATCAAAACATGAAGTTTTATCAAAAAAAAAAAAAAAAAGGGAAGCCACTTGCCATTATTCAGGCACACTCGCATCGAGCCAAAAATGTACCTGGAGTCAATTTGAGGGGTACTTGTCTTTTTTTGACATAAAGTTTTATTTTTCAAAATGTATCCCCTCTCTGTAAGTAGCTTTGGCTTGGCATCTAACTTGGCAGAGTTAATATTAGAAATAAATAAATCACATTACAGTTAGAATTGCAAGCACTTTGAAGCACTTAAACTAAAATTCAAACACTTTTCAGACCTTAAAAACCCGACACTGAAATTCAAGCATTTTCGATACTTTCAAGCACCTATACGAACCCTGAGAATACTGTAAATCCAAGTGGTCTGAGAGGACACAAGACTTCTGCATTTACACCTTCCCTATGTTTTTGAAACAGTAGAAAATTAATCACATAGTGCAGATTTCAGCTAATCTCGGATGGTTTTAGACAGGAATGGGGGTTAAATACATAATTGACAGCTATAATTACCAATTGTTGATCAAATTCTGTCAGAGGCCCTGGGCATGACTCTACATGGAAGATTGGAAAAGGGGCTTCACATTTTATTAGCAGCCTCAAAACTGTCAGATCATCTATCTTTATATTTAGTCCTTGGATTTGGCCAGAGAGGAGAAAGCTGCAGAAATTATGATGTTTTTTTACTCCTCTGATTTCGGCTCCTGCAGCTTTATTGATCTTCCTTTGCATAGGGTTTGTACACATTTTCAAGGTCAAGTTGAACTACTTTTCAAGCACTTTTAATGGTTCTTTTAAAATTTTCCAGCACAAAAATACATATCTACAGCAATACCCACACTCATGGTTATTTTTTCTTACATTTTCTCACAATGATGTACATTGTATTATACTATAAACATCTAAAATTATGTTTCATAATTGCAAAATGTTAAAGAAGAACACAAGGTTTTATCCAAAAAAAGGGAAACCACTTGGCGTTGTTCAGACACAACTATACCAAGATAAAGATTAAGATAAAAACGTACCTGAAGTCAACCTGAGAAAACCCCCTGATTTTCTTTTTTGGCAGTTTTGTTTTTCAAAATGTATCAACTCTCTGTAAGTCGCTTTGGTTTTAGCCATATAACGGGGAACAGTTAATATTAAAAATAAATAAATCACATCATAAAGTTGCAATTGCAAGCACTTTCAAGCACTTAAACTAAAATGTAAGCACTTTCCTGACCTTGAAAACACAGCATTGAAATTCAAGCATTTTCAAGGGTTTTAAGCACCTGAACAAACCCTGTTTAAAAATGCTATTACTAAAAAAGTCAAATTCAAGTAAATAAAGCAAATATGTCTCATTATCATCATGTTTCACTAATGGTAAATAAACATAATTGTAGCCTTAGGAGATCATCATTAGCCTCATAGCATAATTGCATAAATCATATTTTTTGGCCAAATTGTGATATCTCTCCAAACACTGCTACTTCATTTTACACAGATATTACAATTGGGCCAAAAATATGACTATAATAATATAAATTATTTATAAATATAAATTATTAAAATATAAATATAAGCAATTATGCTATGAAGCTAATGTGATGTATAATCAAGATTCACAGCAACAAGGAGATGTTTATGAAAAACATTTAGCTTATATGTGTTACCAACTCAACTCTAAGTACTACACTGATAATTAGGTTTGTACAATGATATCTGTATTATAATGTGTCAAAAAATTTAATTAAACCAGATTTCTGTTCCATGGAGGTTCTAGCTCTAATCTAGTTACCAAAGACAAGGATGGAAGCTGTGGAGCTACCTTGAGGTAAAAATAACCAGTGGTTTTTAAAGTAACTGAAAAAATATGAAAAATATTTAAAAAGGACAGCACTTTTTTCTATGAACACAAATTGCTGTGACTGCATTTATTCACAGAAGCATCCTGGAGGTCTGTTATCCCTTTTAGATATTAACTGAACTCCATTGGAAGGCCCCCAAAAGGTACGCAACCAACTCAGTCTAATGTTAACTATATGAAAAGCTGTTATTGAAAAGCACCAGAGGAGTGGACAGAAGACAAGCCAAAAACCTAGACTCAATTGCAATCACTAGTAATACAATACTCTGTCGCCGCCTGACTAAAATACACACAATCAGCAAAATGCATGACCATGAGCAAGCTCCAATACAATCAGGCTTGTTCAGTCATGTATTCCATGCCGAGACAGGCTGAGGAAGATTATGTAGAGGAGGAAATATGCCTGCTGAGATCATAATTATAAATCTATGAGCTGATTATAACTATGGTTACAGTTGGTAATCATCATCAGAGCTGCTTGTAGTACTGGTGATTAGAGGCATACATGCATGTCATTCAGTTAACAGGCAGTGCGGCTCTGTTTTGCTATGCCCCAGCAAAGAGGATCATGTTTTACAGTGGATAGAGAATCTTAAGGAAGTAGTGAAAAATGTCTGGGTCCAGAGCCGGTGAAGCTTTATCACTTCCATATGTAAACACTGGCTGTTGTGCTAGACTTTCACATCCCCTGCAATAGTACTGAAAACATATATTTCAAGAGAGCATGTGAATATACATTAGAGTGTCCAGTATTGGACAGGAAGGCTAAAATTGATGGTGGGGCTGCGCACTCACATTTCTGTGCCTCCTCGAAGCGGTCATTCTCAGCTAACCACTGGGCATAGGGCACATAGACGTCATTTTTAAACTGGGGGTGTTTCTCCACCAGTGAGAAGGCCTGAGAAAGTGACAGGTGAAAGGCAAAATGACAGATGTTAAGACACTGTATAATGGACCGGCTGACATGAGGTTTTATCAATTGCAATAACTTTAAGTAGAGAAAACAAGTGTCAGACTGCCCTGAGAAATTACAATTGACCTATGGTGATTGGGGACACATTGGAGTTACTGCACATTATACAAAGAGAAACACATTACTTCCAGTCAAAGTAACTCTACAGAATTATTAATTAGTTTAGAATAAAGGAAATGATATGAGCTCAGTTGCTTTCACACTCAATTACGACTCTAACTGCTGTCCAATAGTGGTTTGAATGACAAGGTAAAAGAGCCATTGTAGTGCCCCACGGACACATACTGGATTTGCTTGTCATAGTGACGGATTAATGTAAATGTCCTGTGGCAAGACCTCAGCCAAGAAACACACACCAGTCATACCACGCAGTAAAGAATGTTTTTATGTCCCTAGTCTGTGGTTCCGAAGCCTTTCAACAAAATACTTTGATTTAGAAAATAGTTGGTGCAGTGAATAGCATCCATATGGCAAAGGCTGAAACTCGGCCTGGGCTCTGCCTGTCCTTGGTGTCCACCTCCCCCTGAGAAGCACATAAAGCCTAACAGTTCTCTAACCCTCTAAATCCCTCCCTCTGTCATTTTGTTTCTCTCTCAGGATTAAATCCAGGAAGACTTCCTCTGACACTAAAGCACAACCATGTGATCATGATCTGATGTTCTGTTTTTGGCTCTTCTGTTTCAGCATACAAATTACTAATGTGCATTTCTGTAACGCCTTTAACTCGATTAAAGGCTACAGATGGATTAAAGAAATGCAATTTTTTTTCTTGTCTGAGCAGCACAATCCATTCTGATAGAGGAATTTGATTGGAAGCAGTGTACAGCTTTAAGTTGATACTACAATAGAGAATTTTGTGCCTCTCACTCTCTAATCATTAAGTGGGCATGGATTCAAATAAAAAGCCAAAGCTGGATGATTATCTGAGGAGAGTGTGCATGGCTTCAGTTTTAGTGTACAGGGAAATTAGGCAGATGCACTGTCTTATTGTTTGCATTCAGCTGTGGTTACTTTAACAACTACAGAGTACTTTTCTGCAGATCCTTGCAAAAACCCAACAATCCATGGACACTTGCAGTTTGTTTTGTGGTTTATAATATGTCTTTCTAAGCACCACAGCAGTTTATTTAGCACAGACCTATGTAGCTCACATTATATTTATATTATAGTCTCAGGAGACTTTATATAAGTCATGATGAGCTGTGCAGGTGTGCCTCTCATGTGCATAAGTGTGTCAGACCTCGTCCCAGTGGCGGGTTTCCACATGCAGCTGCACCAGAGCCTGTAAGTCTCCCATCTTGGAGAAGGTCTCTGAGGCGTAGCCATGGTGTTTCAGCTTCTTGAAATAGAGCGCACACTTTGCCAGTGGTTCTCGTTCGGCCTTGTCCAACTTGCGAGCTATGTCGATAAGCCTGGATGAAAAGAGAGAAATGAGCACGTTTGTATGAGGGGAGCATGTGAGGGTGAATGCACATAAATCCTCAATGGGGTTCTGCAGAGTCATTACCTGACCTATTATGTCACTGTGAACCTGTCAGACTCACTGGCAAAATGTGATTCGGAGTAAAAAGCCCTATTCAGCTGCAGTGCCTGTTTTGTTGACCCACTGGCAGAGCCACAGGAGGCTTATAGGATGCAGACGACGGGTCAGATGAGTCAGCGGGGAGCTCTGATACGACTATACACTGTCTTATCAGTTTGCCTGGTGACAAAAAACCCATCTCACACAGAACTTTCCTATGGCTCATTTCTCTTCAGTTGTACATGGAAGAGTACATATTAGCCACGTGTTCTCTACTTATTTTATCAGCTGTCACGGCTTTCACTAGGTATGTCAAAGGCATCTTTTAATATTGATCTTGTATGTGAGAAACACATGTTCCGGATATGAGTAATATTAGATTTAAATTTGTCAAATCTCAGCTGGCTGAAGTCTATATCTGTGACAGACTCAAGAGTGGATCAGTTGTTGACTCTGTTTCAGAGTTTATACCTGGCCCAGAAAGTCTCCCAAACTCTCACGCCTCCTCTTACTAAAATTAATATAACATATTGTGATTGTGATAATCCTAGTGTTGAGTAAGTGTTTGTGAGAATGAAACTGTCAAACCTACAAACAAAGGACTGGCGTTCCATCAATGTCAGACTATTTGCTGCATATCATTTTCCAACAAAACAATAGTGTCTTAAAGAGATGAATGGCATTAAGTTAGTACTAATTCATAATGTTACAAAAAACTGAATGAGGTAATAAGGTAAGATAGTGGTCTCATTTCTACACAGGTTTTTTTTTTTATATAATCAAAGTTTTTATTGATTTTTGACAAGAAACACACAACATACATGTCATATTAATAGCAACATTTTGCACTTCACACACCCACTTACTCTTTTGACAAAGCTTCTAAAAGGTCAAAAATGTTTAAAGAGAGTATGTGGGTAACACTTACATGTCTGCCCAGCCATTCTCCCCTATAATGTCTATGGCTTTAAGATGTTCTCCTGCTGACAGGTACATCTCTGCCGCTGCTCGGGGCTCTTTACTACTTTTTGCCCAGTCTGCCTGTTTGGTCATCAGGATTCGAGTGCTTTTTGGGTCTGTTGCTCCAACAAATTCCTACAAAAAAGAAGGGAAAACATGAATTACAAACTTACTTAAGAGTAATAAATAACAGCATTTACAAACATGACAACAGCATTATTACACATGTAATTTGTCTTGTGGAGGGAGAACGAGAGGAAGTCGATCTCAAAGACAAAACCATGAGGGTCAAGGCCGATAGAAAAGGAAGTCACATAAACCGCAGGCAGCTCGAAGGCCTTCCCCTGTATCCATCCTACCTAAAACAAACAGCCTGTGGGACCAGATGGCCACACAGTCACATAAATATACAGCAGCCACATCAAACATACATAGTCTGATACCCACTCACACACAAATATACACAAACTAGTCATGACTGTGTCATCTGCTTCAGCTATCTGAATATAAGATTGGTGATCAAAGTGCACACCCATATGTAAACATAATAAAGCATGAATTTATCCAACTCTGACTGACCTTCTCATCAAAGTATGCATGTAAGCAGACGCTTACTGTGTTGCTCTTCCCTTTTGCTTCATTTCCAAATGCAGCAGTGTGTGTATATCAGCCTTATGTTGTACAGATATGTGTGCAAAAGTGTGTGATCAGATGATATACATGGAGCTTCTAGTGATATATGAGGAGATGAAAGACAGACGATAAAGGGGGGCTTTTTGAACAGAGTGCAGGGCCTCAACTTGGCATAACCGCACATGATGAAGAAAAACATATGTTCTTCACCCTGAAAACATACAATGTTCTGCAGGTCTTTCCTGCCTGTATTGACACAAAGGTATGTTTTATGTGTATGTGTGTGTGTTTTGTCTATTGATGATTTAATCACCTTTGCGTACTCAAACATGCGCAGGTCCGTGTACATGCTAAGGGCTCTGGATTCTTGGCCAGTACGTTTGTAGAGCTTGGCTGCCTCATGGAATTTCCCCTGGTAGGCATAGACATCTGCCAGGAACAACTCATTGTCGTTCTCACCCCGCTTCTTCCTCTCCTGCAAATCAGTCAACAGAAACACAGGCATGTGTGCAGAGATAAACACTCATATGCATACACACACATACACACATACACTCACAACATTTATGACTATGCATTGACACACAGACACAAGTGAGTCAACAACACGGTTCTGAAACAACCTTTGGCACAGTAGATCAAAACCTCCTTCAAAGTCTTGTTACACCGGACATGAGTTATTGAACAAACACAGACTTAAATTTAAAAAGTATGTTCAGTGACGGTCATTCCTTCTTCCAAAAGCCTTTCCTCTGACCTTCTTGCATATTGTTCAGAATTATGTGTGTTTTTAAGTGTGTAGAGTCATATTGTTTGCGTGTTTGGAAGAAATCTGAGAAAGTCATTCAGGATACAGGTTCCTCCCTTGTTTAAGAGTTTGAAGTGCAGCCCAGAGTGAAACCTAGCAATTACATGTATGATGACAGTGATAATTGTGATTGGCCCAGTTTCTATCTCCCCCATGTCTGTCTAGTATTGATGATGTCAGCCACTTGAGCCAGAGAAGAAATTATATGTTGGCTTTAGTCAAGTTGCAGGAGTAGATTTTATATTTTTTTTCCTTAGGACGAACAGTATGTTTTTACCTCGATACTATTGATGAGCTCCAGGTAGCGCAGATCCCTTATTCTGATGAAGGCCTGAACATACAAAAGGAGAAAACACCATCAAAAACATCTGAGAAGGACTTTAATTTATAACACATTTCTTTGTAATGCATCTCAACCTGTAAATTATAAATTGCTATCAATTTTAGATTACTGCCTAGTCTTGAAACTTTGATGATCACAGTCTTTGATAGGCATCTTCATAGGCCATTTTTGGTTTCCAACTTCTGTATAATGAGCAATATTTTTAAAACCTCACTGTTTTTTTATATATCAAAATAAATAAAAAGACAAGACAGAAATGTGTAACAGTTTACACAAACCTAGCATCAAACTGCCTTGTGTAACCAGCTATGCTGTTTCTCCTTTTACCTTTTTTAGTATAGGAAAATGAGCGACTAAGGCTCTGCTCATCAGTATGATTCGTCTACTTCGACTGACCTTTTTGGCAGTATCAAAGTCAAGTCCCTCCAGGGCCTCTGTAGCTAAATCCCTCCAGTCACTGTCTGTCACACCCAGACAGGCGATCTGGTAGGCCTCCTTAAACATCTTCCTCTCCAGGTACTGGTACATGGGTGCTGACTGTGAAGGGCATTTACAAAGTAGAAACAGGAGCAAACTAATGATTAAATAAGATCAGGACCACCTACATAATGATCCTGAATACATGCTTATCTTTATTAATTCTTTATGAAAAATCATTCATTTTTTTGTCTTTGTGGTAAGAAAACAGCCCTGAATAAGTGATAACAATGATGCACCACAGACTAGCCAGTACCATCAAATTAAAAGTGAGTTTTTGTTTATAATAACAAAAGATTAGCTGACAATATACCCACCTGGGGCACTTCCACAGCAGACATGGAATAGACATGGAGACAGAAGATCTTAGAGCCATTGTAGCCGACCATAAAGCCTTGCATTTTCTGCTGGTGCACAGGAAAGTTGCTAGCCTTGATGTTGAGGTAACCATTGCCTGAGAAGCACAGCATATCCTCACATTGGGTGTTCCAGGCCACACTGTTAGCATTAGGCTCCTGCAGGGAAAGAGGGAGAGAGAGAGAGAGAGAGAGAGAGAGAGACAGAGAGAGAGAGACAAGCGAGTGAAGAAAGAAAATGAGGTTTAAAAGTGTTAAACACAAACCAGGCAGGGTACATGAGGATATACACGCAGGAACAGCACTTTAACATGCACATTCATTTTTTGTGAATGGATTTTTACTGGTGCTCTTTAGCCTTTCAAAACCTACTGACCTGAAAAAGCAGTTCTTTATTATTGATATCATAGACCAGCAGAGTGTTGTGTTCATCCACCACAGCCAGCTTATTGCGGGAGGCACTCATGTCCAGGCAGCGCACTGACGTTGACAATTTGAGCAGTGTGATGGGAAAAGGGTTGTCAACGAATATCTTTAGGATCTATAGAGGAAAAACAACGACAAAAAGCAACACAAAAATAAAAAAAAAAAGCTTTCACAATGGCACTACATGAATCTACGGTAGTCATAAAGTGTAATATAGCAAGGATCTAAAATACACAGAAATGTCCTCCTATGGTCACAGCCTCATTAAAAATAAATCTATTCTTTTTTAAGAAGAAAGATGTTTTTTCTGTTCCAATTCCCAAACACTCACAGCGCCGTTCTTTAACCCGACAAGAAGGCCCTCTCTTCCTGGCGGACCACCGATGACTTTGATGTAGCGAATTAGAGACTCCATCACCCATTCTTTTTCTCTGACACTGGTAAAGGACAGACACTGGAGTCTCTTTTCCTGCATAACATCAGAGAAAGAAAGGTGAGACCATGGATACATAGAGCAAAGGGACTATTCACTTGTTCAGTTTCATCAAATTGGTCTGTTTTATCATTTAACAGTCTATTAATCTTACCACTTACCACATGGTGGGATATTTATAAATGTCTAACAAATCTTAACACATTACTCTCCTATACGTTTAAACACTGATAATTACTTTAATACCATAAAGATAAATAATGATTGGATCTGACACGACATACAGACCCCATAAATGCACACTCCATTAATATTGTCTAAAAGCTGTCTGGGGCATGAAACGCAAGCACGCCTATTAGGGGGAGATCTGAAGCACCTCTGTCACACATAGACAGATTTAGAAAGAAATAACCTGTGTGTTATGGCTGCTCCTCTTCCCTACCAGCCTCTGTCAAACACATACAGACAAGAAACAGAGAAAAGCCCCGAGAGACACCCTCTGGTTCCACAGACTGTGGTCCTTCCCCTTCATTCAACTGTCTTACTTTATCTAGCTTGAAAGGGTTTGAGAAGGGAGGAAGAAGCAGCCTGCAGAGTACATGCACAGCTGGAGCTTTTTTTCCAACTATAGTGTAGGCAGAAACATCTGGGAAAGCTGCTATTTCATGATAATATCGTTTTTTTTCTCTGAGCTGTTTAGTGAATGTTTAAACACTGATTCATTGATGTTTATAGTGCCCAAGTGTCTCCAATCTGTCAAATGCTCATTAGTGTGATATACACATAACAATACTGGACAGTGGACTTCAGTCTTAAAAACAACAGAGGAAAATCTGTTTGTCTTATAATGTAAGAAAATATGCACAAAATACACCACATCTGAGGACTACGTGTAAAGAACATGACTCAGCAAGTTTAAACAAAGGATTGATTTTTTTCTTGTTTTTATGAATCACGCTGCAAAGACACCCATTTCTGTTGTCTCTCACCTGACACAGGATGATATGCTGAGAGCAGACTACCAACAAGTTGCATTCAAACTTCCTGCATATTTTCTCCTTGATGCGGTAGTGCATGTCTGAGGAATCATCTGAGTAGAGTTCATAGATGAGGATCTTCTCAGGCAGCTGGATGGCAAGACGGTTTCTGTAGATGGCAATTTTCTTCACCAGTTCTCGACACTTGATCCTCACTGAGTAAAGAGACAAGAGTTAATATCTAAAATAATATACAGTATTTTCAAGAATTAACCTTATTTTGGCTAATTCTTCCAATCTCAAATGTGCCGTCAACATTTCCTGGGTGATTAAGAAATTAAAGGTGCACTATACAAGATCCAGTAGCATCTAGAATAGAATAGAATAGAATAGAATAGAATAGAATAGAATAGAATAGAATAGAATAGAATAGAACAGAATAGAATGCCTTTATTGTCACTGTATGATGCAGATACAGTGAAATTGGGGGCAACTCCAGCGCAAACAGAAAAAAAAGTAATAAATATTTGCAGTATAAAATCCTATAAAATAAATACATTATAAATACAGTATAAAATGTGCAAATCTAGTGGTGAGACTGTGGATAGATGACAATTAAATTTCCCAAACAAGAACATTCTGACAGTTAAAAACATGAAAATTGCTGTTTTGTTTATCTGTTAAGGGTTATTATAGAAACAAGGCTTTGCAACATGGTAGACATGGCTCTGTAAGGCTCTTGTAAAGCAACAAAAACACAACAATTCTTATTTTCAGGCAATTATGCTCTAAAGCAGACCTGGGCATTGTGCAGCCACATGCAGCCCAATAGGCGACTGACTGATCCGTGTGAGGTCATTAGCAAATTAAAAGTCAATGCAAATATAAGTCCATTGTAACTGCTAGATGCAATCAATACAACAGCACGGCTTGTATTTTTAATAATCAACTAAATTAACATTTTTTTTACACATACGAAATCTACTTAACATGAGCCTTCTGCACTGATTGGTTTGTTGGTCAGTTTCAGCCCATGAAGGTGTCAGCTCATGCCAAAAAAGGAAAGACTGATTCAGAATGCAGAGTTTTGAACAAGACAGGGACTTCTAAGTATTTATTCACAAAAATAGAGGTAAAGAAAATAATTAGATAAGCAAAAAAAAAAAGCAGGATGCATTTATTGTTTTAATTTAAGGCTGGTTTTGCACATTTTCTAAAATGTTTCTGTAAATATTCATTAAATAGTTGCATTCTGTGCTCCACATTTTTGTTGTAACATTGTATTGTTTTATTTACTGTTTATATAGAGATATATGCTATTAACAGCTATCAAAGTATCTCATGTGGCCCCATAAGAAAATTAATTGCCCACCCTGCTTTAATCAATTCATAATTATTTATATCATATTCCATTTCTGCATTTTGACTGTTCAATATCAATTTGTCCCCTGCCTACACTATTGATATCATTAGCTTAAGGGCAATACAGCTATATACATACATAATAAAATGTGTTATATACTTCTCATAATTATTTTGTTCTTATATTATTAATTTATTTTTGAAGGTGTTACAGAATGTGTTAAATAAATATCACGTCATTAAGTGTGACTCTTTAAGCAACATGTAACCTCCTATTATACAGAGTCACATCAGTATAGGTGCTTTAGCATAAATTCAACGGCTTGTTGCAAAATAAAAATCACACCTTTTTGTTCAGTAATAAGATGCTGAACAATGACGTCGGTCATGCTGTCTCTGTATGCATAGCGATCCTTGTAGAGGCCATGAACTGTACTGAAGATAAGTTGGTAGCAGGTGATGGTCCCATCCTGGCAGCCCAACACCTAGATAAGAGACAAAAATGTAGCAGTACATCCTATTAACACTTCTAAGAAAAGACTGTGAGAGTGGGAAAATGTTCCTGTTGGTAAAGCATCGACACAGTAAAAAACTGAGAGGATCTGCCAACAACCATTTGTCCAACGTTTGCCTCATGACTTTCAGTTAAATATAGTGAAAAGGAAAGCTCAGTAGTGTTACTGTACAATACACTGACTTGTTATCATGTCAGCTAAAGAGGTGTTATAAAATATTACTTTTTGTTTTTAAAGCTCTCCATGGTCTTTCTCCATCATATTTAACTGAAATTTTAACTCCCTACTGTCTCCCAAGGTCGCACAGGTCAACCTCTCAGCAACTCCTCATAACCCCCCCACACACATGCCTCGAAACCAAAGGGGATTGGGTCTTTTCTGTTTACGCGCTGAAGCTTTGGAATAGTCTCCCACCTCATATCGAATCCTGCCCAACCATTGACAGTTTGAAATTTAACTTGAAAACCCATTTTTTTTACCCTTGCTTTTAACTCAGTCTGATGTAATTGTATTGTTTTCCATGTTTTTTTTAATGTTTTAATTCTATTTTTAATAATAATAATGAAACATTTTATTTATAGGCGCCTTTCATGACACCCAAGGACACTGTACAGTAGAGAATAAAAGACAATGCATAGAAATCAAAATAAATAAAATCAACATGAATTAAAAAATCTATTTCAATACCTAAAATAAATAAATAAAATTATTAAGGGATGCAGACATAAGGGCAAGATGGACACCAATAATTGGAGGGGGGGGGGGGCTATTTGGAAAAGGTGAGTTTTGAGTCCGGACTTGAAAATGTGGAGAGAGTCACTGTTAAGGATGGATGGTGGGAGGGAGCTCCAGAGCTGGGGAGCAGAGCGGCTGAAGGCTCTGCCCCCCCATGGTGCTGAGGCGGACAGGGGGCACGGTGAGATGGATGGAGGAGGAGGACCTGAGGGAGCGGGCTGGAGTGGTGATGTGGAGGAGATCAGACAGGTATTGAGGAGCAATGTTGCGAATGGATTTGAAGGTGTACAGGAGGAGTTTGAATTGGATCCACTGTTTGATTGGGAGCCAGTGCAATTCCTGGAGGGTGGGGGTGATGTGGTGGTAGGAGGGGGGGGTTCTGGTG
>JAPTGZ010000026.1:15769600-15784492 GCA_029814645.1 Fowleria isostigma | reverse complement strand
AGAAGCCCGGTTTGGAATGAATAATTCACAGTGTCATCCACATAAAATCCCCTTATGCCCTTCACAAACAACACATACACACACACACACACACACAAACCAGTTATCATCACACCAACCCTTCCCACACCTTTTCTCTCAACACTGGTGGTGTTGAGGTTGTTTCTGAGCTGCTGCACCATTGGATTGAGCAGTTTTCCAGCCCTCAGTTTGTGTTTGCTGGCCCTGCGTCTACGGCCACTTGGAGGTGCAGCGTGAAGAAGGCCTACATTCGGAGGCAGAGATTTACCCAGTTCCTTGTACAGATGCTCAATCTCACTCCTTTGGAAGGCCTGCAGCTCTGAGATCTCCTTCATGTGTCTAATAAAAGAATGGAGACAAAAGTAGCTTAAACTCTGACATCAGCCATCAGAAAATAATGCTGATTGTAAGAGTCTAAGTTTGTTCTACACTACTGTAGGGCATTTACTACAAGAAAAATGTTCTAAGCAATAGCCAAAGCTGTGACAACCATATAAATTTGCTGAAATTACGACTCATTATCAGAAGCAACTCATCTTGATACATTACCAACACTGTGGCTCAAGATAGTGCCATTTTTATGACTCATTTACTGATAGATGGCTATTACTAATAATTATAATTAAATATAATGTTATAATTAATTTGGTTACACTGTACTAATTCTAATATATACATATACATATATATATATACATATACATACACATACATAGTTTAAATGTATAGATTCCAGACTGGTTTATTTTATTGTGTGTTTTCAGCCTCAACCACTAGAGAGACTGCTGTAATTGATCTCCAGCCATTTGACTCTTCCACTCAAATAACAGAGAAAGGAAGTAGCATTACACTATGGCAGTTTTCCAGTCACTGCCTGACATACTGTCATGTGTAGTGCAAGATTCCTGTCAATAAATAGCAAGTCAGGTGTCAAATATATATTAGCAATTTCAAACTCTGAAGGTAATTATTGAACATCACAGGTTATGAACACAGTAATAAACTTTTCAGCTTTAGTTGTAGGTAAGTATGTAAGTTACTTTACTTTTCTCTCAGTTTCTGCAGTTCTTTCCTCATGTCTGCATCCTCAAACTCAGAATCATTGTCACTGCTAATGTAGGATGACTGGGCATGTCCTGCAGAAGGCGAAGGAGCATGACCGTTCATTGCCACAGGCTGCCGGCTCGGTGAATCAGCGCTCTGCTCACTTTTGCTCCGGCCGGTACGCCGCAGGAAAGCCACTGCCCTCTTCATGAGGTCGCTACCACTGTGCTCAGATAGGGCATGGGCAGGGGGAGTAGGATGGGGCGGAGGGAGGGCTAGGCTGCTGCTCTCTTCATCTGCTGAATCGGAGTACAGGTGAGAGGAGTGGTGGTGGTGGTAGTGGCGAGGTGTGGAGGTGGCTATGGTCTGGGCGCGGGGAATATGGTGAGGGGTGCTATCTGGGCTGGAAGTAGGGGTGACCTGGTAGAAGTTTGGTGGGGCAGAGTAACGGTTGCTGTGGGGTTTGGAGGTTTCTGCATTCTCATCATCTGGTGCAGCAGATACAGATGACTTGCCAACAAGCATACCATCTTTGTCATTCCTGCCTGGGCCTTTTGTCAGACTGTGAGACCCTCCTGAACCACTAGAGGGTGCTGCAGAACTACAGGTACTGTGGCTTGTCTTGCTTTTCTCTAAATGGCAAATAACATCCGGTGGGGTGGGGATGATCTGGCAGGAAAAGAAGCCAATGTTGATAACAAAATTAGAGTCCATAAACATCATCAACTAATGCAATGTTTGAACAACTAACTGACACAGGACAGACACTGGCATAAGTCATGACCTGCAATTTCATTAAATTTGGTGAGATGACATTTATATTGAGCAGCTTTGTTCATTTCAAGTTTTGAAAAAATTCTTACTTGAAAACGGCTCTTGGAACCATATGAACTGGAGGTGGAAGTTGCATCTTTTCTGCTTGAAACCCTATTAGTGGCTGAGGAATTGTAGAGAATATATATATTTTTTACATTATTCATTTTCCAACTGTTGTGCAGCAGTGATAGGAGATAAAAAGGACTTCAACCTACCTGCCACAGCAGAGTCACTTAGTGCACCCACAGCATCTGTACGCTCAGGTATCTGAGGCTAACGGAAAAAAGAGAGAAAGGTGTGTTAGTATGTGGGAGGTTGAAATAATTGAAAAGTGGTCATTTGCCAGAAGGAGTTCATCAGTGGGCTAAGGCTAACCATTATCCTGCTCTGACCTGTATTTTGTCTGAATGAGTCAGACCCTCTGTTTTGTTTTTGGATGTACACACACACACAAGGACATAGACACACACGCACACACAATGAAGACATTAGAGGAGGATTATGATGAATTATCTGGCTGACAGCAGTAATTTTGTTATCCTCTCTTCTATCTAAACACAATATAAGTCTTATTCTTTATAGCCACTGGTTAAATCAATACCACAGTGCAAGGAAGCCATTGAAGGATGCTGCCATCAACTTAGTAACCACTGTATGAATGGTAACATCTCTTCTCTCGCTCTCTCTCGCTCACTCACACAACACACATAGAAACAAATAAAATATGGATTTTACCAGCAGCTCCCCCTTCTTCTTTGTAAGTGCTCCCTCTGTGCTTTGGCCGTCTGAGACTGGTGTTGCACTCACTCCCTCTGTGGTGGAGGCCTGGGGGTCAGAGGTAGAACTGCTGGACTGGGTTGGAGCGTGCTCCTGGTATAAAAGGTTTCTTAGTTTCTCATCCAGAGTCTTGATGGTGCGGTCGACAAACTCCACCCTTCGCGGTCCCTCACTATCCGACTCCCCTGGTCCACCACTTGCTGCCGACTGCTGCTGGGTGGACACCTGGGAGCTCTGAGAGGCCTGGGAGGATTGATGGGCTGGACTTTGGGGCTGAGATGTCACAGGCTGCATTGATGCAGCGTAAGGTTGCTGCAGAACCACAGATTGATGGGAAGCCACCTGAGGGGGTAGTTCTCCAGTAGGACTGGTCTTCAGGTTGGGTTGATTAGTTTGAGAGGAGGCCAAACCACCGGCTGCCCCTTTATCACTGGTATTCACGTCTAGAGAGACAGGTGGCACAATAGCACAGCATGGCATCTCTGTTACCATAGAGACAGCTGAGATGCAAGGCTCCTCTGCAGGAAGGGAGTTGTTATGGCTGACACCTGCAGCAGCAAGGTTATGTTTAGTTACACAGGGCTGTGGCTGCTGGACCCTAGCTTGGCCCATGTTTTGGTCCTGAGGTTGTGCTGATGACTGGGCTGCAGAGGGCAGAGAGGAGGAGGATGGGCTCTGTGAGGATAAAGATGCAGCTGGGGTAGACACTGCAGCAACATTGCTGTTGGGCCTGGCTGATGATAACACAGGCTTTTCAGATTCTAGAGAAATTAAAACGTAAGAGTTAATTAGAAGAAGAACAGATTGGGAGTTAAACACGTGGGACATGAAGAAGGGAGGCTGGGTCCTGTGGGTGCCAGAGTGTTACATCATTGCATGCCTTCCCCCCATCAGGCACTTGTCAGCTGGAGTATAAATCCTGCCCTTCATTTTTGCCTAGAACCACTGCAGAAGCACTCTTATATAACCGACCCCAACGGCTGAACCACACACACACACACACACACACACACACACACACACACACTAGAGCATGCATAGCATCTTCAGAATGAACAGCAAGACAGTAAGATAATTTTATGTACTCCTAGAAAACAGCCATCCTCACATGAAAGATTTTTGCTCTTAAGACATAATTTGTGGAAACGTGACAAGCCTTAATTATGCTTTGAAATAATCCAAGTAAGTTGTATACCATGGGCTGTAGAGGTCGGAGGTGTAGTCTTCTCTTTGTCAAGCATTGGAGTTTCATCCACTGGACAGATGATAAACCAGCGTTTGCCAGTGTGGAGGACTGTCAAGGACACAGACAGAGAAAAACTCATAAATCCACACCTAGTTTAAAATCTGCTCAGGAGAACTGTTTAGACATCGGCTGAGAAGAATATGGAAATAAAGACAAGACAAATCTTTCTTTTGTACTTGAAGGTTTAGTGTATATGCTCAATATACACTGTGTGCGTTGCCCTCTATAATAGATTAGAACAGATTTCCATTTTATGATATGTGACAAACAGTGTTAACATTCATTAGTGTTATCTCCTACATTTGCGTGTGGACCAGTGTTTGCCCCGACCCTTACTTAAAAAGACCAGAATGGACAAAGCTGATACTGGCTTTCACATTTTGCCCTTTTTTAGCAGCCATTATAGGGGAGGGGTGAGGAACTGCTAGATGCTACAAAATATTAAACATGGACCTTTATTTAAAGACATAAAAAAAAAAAAATAACTCACCATTTTGCTGGTACACTAGCTGTGGGGAGCTGGGTGCAGTTGCCTTCAAACCCTAAAGAACAGGATAACAATTACTACTGCATGGGCTGCATTTGAATAACCATTTAAAAATTTTCTTAAAGCAGCGAAAGGCTAAACTGTAGCAGGAAAATTCAGTTAGATCAAAATGTCACATCAGCAAGAGTGGTATTTTTGGCAGTCCCTATTGGCAGCACTGCATGCAAAGTCATCTTGAGAGTGCTGTCAAGATGATGTATCCCAAAGCACAGGCACTCCTAGACTGATTGCGCCATCGCAGCTATTAACTGCCGACAGTTCCTTTCTCACCTCTGCTCCCAGAATGCCAGCTCCATCACTTTGTTTGGGACTGCCTCCCTGGTCAGAGCTCCTCTCACCCTCGGTGTCTTCACTCAGCATGTCCTCAGCCTTTTCCACAATGTCCTTCAGCTGCTCAATAAACACCTCTTTTTCCAGAGGTAAAATGAAATCGTTTTCCACCTGAGAGGAAGAAAAACGGCCACAAAACATTAGGAGTTTTATCTTACCACCCAGTGCTTAAAATAACTTTATTCATGGCCTGAGCAAGCATGATGAGGTAGAAAAACAACATTCAAGAGAATAAACAAATTTATTTTAGTGGGATTACACCATGAAATATTGATCCACCTATCTAAATATAAATTTAGCTTAATTTAGAGAGGCTGAAGGAGAGACAGAGCAAGAGAAGCACAGACATAGATTTTGCTGCATTGCAGCTGAAAACAGCTACATGAAGAGTTTCAGACTTGGCCACAAAAAGGATCTCCAGCAGTGCACTGTGTTGAGCACATTTATGAACATTTCTTTTTTTTACTGATGGGGGGGGGGTCGACTACATTCTCTTACATACCATGTACGTGGCTATTTCTTCTGGTGCATCTCCATCCAAGTCAAACTTGAAAGTGACCATCTTATGGTTGTGTGTTTCCAACTGACACTCTACCATCTTATCCCCAGTGTTACACACCTGTAAGAAGGGGAGAATATGAAATACCATGTCTGCTGCAACAGTTGTCCAACACATCATACATTTCTGCAAACTTTGTTCAAAAGTATAGTCTGTATACCCACATTAAGCATGCTGAGCTTTGGTCTGCTAATCTTCTCCTGTCGAGAGCGAGTACGTGTAGATCTGCGATGGTGTTTACGGACTTTCCCTTCGCCTTTACCTCCATGTGTCCCCTCATAACCATCACTCATCTCTTTTCCTGAAGTAGCATCTGAGTTCACACTGGTGTTTGGAAAAAAGTACATACATTCATACATGTTATAATTAATACATAAGTACAAAAACAAAAGAGACAAAAAAAAAAAAAAAAAGATCAATGAAAATGTATTTGTCGAAAGGAGATGGGCAACATGACAATAATCCAAATAAATCAGGTACATACTGTACATTCTGACTTCCCTATAAACATTATAAACAATGTCAGGGAGACAGAATGTCAGTGTTTCACTGTGCATACTTTCTTTTCCTTTGTACCCACCCATTCTGATACAGAAGTTACATACAATGCTAATGGTTTGACAATTTACCAGTACATAATAAAACTGCTCAAGGCCCTTCTCAAAATAGAGCTTGGTGAGAAAGTTTTGTGAGTTTAGTACTGTGGAATGCTTGCAAGATTTGGTTCAAACTCATATCAGATATTGCTAACAAAGAGCTCAAAATCAGCTTAAAATGGATATAGATTTGTGGAAAATTATACTTTATAAGCACAATCAATTAAGAAAAAAACTAATTTCTAGAAAGTATATGAAAAGTCAGCTACTGTTGTTTAGACTTATAATTAAGACAGACCGGCGCCATTCATTAGCTTTACACACATATTTTCTTCAAATTGTAAAGCCATCCTTTGGTCACCACTGTAACAGAAAGGCTCAAGTAAAGATCTACAATTAAGTGCTGAGGATCATTACGCAATGCCAGTCCATTTGTATAAATGCAAAAGGCTGAGCTGAGATGCACTGTAAAACAATCAAAATCAAAGTTACTGCAGTCTAAAAATAAGGTTTTGTTATTTTGTTTATCTAAATTTATAATGGAATATATTATTTGAATATGTATATTTTGTTTAAAATGTGGAAAAACAATAAAAATGTGAGTATAAAAAAAAGGTTTTGTATTGTAGTAGTTTGTGTTTGAGTTTGAAAAAAACATTTCAAAATGGTAAGTAATTCCGTGCATTATTCTTGATAACAAGGTAAGTACACAAAACTTATAAAAATGTCCTCAAACACATCACAAAGCCACACAGCCCTAGAATTCTATCCTAACATAAAAAAAAAATGTTTTGTTTCACACAAACAAAACTAGCTACAAACTCAAGTTACTGCCAAGAATTCTTTCAATTTATGCTTCTCAGAGTGTTGGTGTGACTACATATATACTACATTGTAGCCACACAAACAATAATTGGCTTAAATTGTTGTACATTTATTTGACAAAACTGACAACTGGTCCAGATTTTCTTAATCTAATAGGCATTTCTTTGTGAGTAGCTAGGGAAAGTAGTCGCATACAATGATAGCTAAAGGAAAATAAGCTAATACCTGTCATAGCTCTGTCCTGCTGTGTGTTTCTCTGCAGTCTGATCCTATGGACAGAGCAAATTTCAGAAAAAAGAGAGAATGGATTATGAAGAGTAACAATTTCAGACATTTCACTTAAGTGTGTCTTGCAGTGACAGGAGAGGATATACAGGAATGTTATATATGCAGTGGGTAGGTGTGGAAAATAAGCTGGCAATTGGGGATAGAAGTTCAAAAAGTTATTTGGCCATACCTCCACAGTGGTCTCTGCTGGACCCTGACCAACAGCTCCTGTCACAACACTATGCTGTTTCTGCTGAGTCAAACTGGCAGATCCTGATGATGCAGTCTGAGAATCAGAAGAGTGCAGTGCAGGAATCTGGCTCTGAATATGAGTCTGACTCTGGTTCTGTGGGGGCAGCTGGCATGGATTCTTACTGTCCAGCTGGGCAGCAGTAGTTACAGCTCCTGTATCAGAGCCAATCTGCACAGGTGAAGAGGACACTGCTGGTTGTGCAAGCTGAGAAGCCTGGACTGTGTGGGCAGGTGGGACAAGCCCAGGAGGGCCGACTGGGTTCTGCTGGGGAACCTGCTACAGAAGACAAAAAAAAGGTAACACTTCAGGTACATACGTTCTTACATCCCTACAAACAATATAAGCTATGCAACATAATTATGACAGATACAGATATCTGGGCATGTGCGGCATTTGTCTCTTAGGTCATAATTCAACATTAAAACATTATTTCAGACTTATGAATTAAAGATATATAAAGCACACTTAGCAACCTGCATTAGCAAGGCCACCATCCAACTTATGCCAGAGTTACTTGGCATATATCATTGGTTATTAATATTTAGGACAGTTTCTCTAAAATCAAAGTCAATTTTTTGTTGTGATGCAAAAAAAATATGCAAAACAACGATAGAGGTTATCAGAATCAGAGGTCCACCACAACCACCCTTAAAACACACCAACACTCCAATTCCAAAGCACACCTTCTTGGTAAACATCTGCACTCGACTGCAGCCTTTATAATTACCTGTATCAGGGATTGAGTGCTTCCGTTTTTGGGAGGGTGTGTGTTCTGAAACGAGGCAGTGTGTGGGTGTAATGGGTGTGTGGTTAATGGTGAAATAAATGGAGGTTGTGGAATGGAAACATCAGATCTAACACTCTGCAACACAGCAGCGGTGGGGTGGTGCTGAGGGGAAGTGGGTCCCACTTTACCCATCACAGGTGTGGGAGATGGTATGAGTGAAACTGGAATTGATGTAGTGAAGACGTTTTCAATGAGTAGGGGGGAAAGGGGAGAGACAGAGGGAGTTACAGGAAGAGTTTGGCCAGGAGATAGGAAAATGGGATTGAGAGAGGAAGAGGTTGAAGGGTGGGGGACAGAGCAGGAGTGAGGGTAAGAAGATTCACAGTCAGTCACAGCTGGCAACACCTGGACTGTGGGATACTGTGAGGGGAACTGAGGAAAAGACAAAATGAAAGAGAAAAATCAAATAATCTAGAGGTCAAGGTTGATACACAGGAGGATTAATATTTGCATCATGATAACTTGCTTTAAAACACAAGCAGTGTGTAAACATCTTAGCAGACTAGGAAAAAATGTAGCTAAGATGTACAAAAGCAGTGAAAGCAAACTGATAATACATGTGTACCTGCATATACTCTTACCTGTGTTGTTTGTAGTGCAGATGAAATCTGCAGAGGTTGGAGCTGTTGGTGGACAGAAGCCTGAGAAGGTAGAGCCTGGGAAGGCGCACTGGAAGCTGCCTGTTTGACATTCATCCCATAGCTCTGTCCATCTTGTCCTAGTTGTGAAATGTGTTGACCAGCAGCAATATTCTACAGACAGAAAAACAGCACACAACAAGGAAAATAAGGAGAGAGGAAGTTAACTAGTGGTAAGGATTCCAGTTACATCTCTGAAAATCTGCATTTCCGAATAGCTCACATTATACATCCTGTCTCTACACCTGGTCATCTGTGATGCTGCGCAGAAAAGGCCCAGAACAAGCCCAGGATGGTTTCATTATCTCTCCATCTCCTTGTCGTGTCGAAAAACTAGGCTATAAACTACAGGTGACCGAGCTTTCTCGGTGCTGGCACCTAAACCCCCCCCCCCGTGAAAATGGCTCCTTTTCTGGAAACTTTTAGATCTTGGCTTAAAGGTCACTTTTATTTCTTAGCATTTAATCCAGCATGAGAATTGTATGATCTCTGTCTTCTGCTGTTTGTTTTGCATTTTTGTTTTTTTTGCATTTGTACAGCACTTTGGCAACTGTGAGTTTTTAAAATGTACTATAAAAACACAGTGGCTTGGCTATCCATGTACACTCGGTTTATTCTATGTTTTAACTCACATGTTTTGAATTCAGCAGCACAAAATCAAAACTAATAAACCAAATGATCAATACAAAGAAGATGGAAGCACGGTCAAGAATAGTTTTCCAATTATATATTTAAGTACATCATAATCTGATCCTCCCGAGTCCCACAGTAACAAATTGTGTGGAGGCAAAATCATTCTACCTGATTCAGGAAAGCAGCGAAGCAAAGATTGGGTTGAAACTGATGAAAAATGAAAACAGGGCAGGGTCAGAAAAGGGAATACAAACATAATCCAAGACTGGGGCACTATGTGTGCAACCTAACTAAATGTACTGTGCGAATTATTGACACTACACACTCACCTGTTGTGATATGTGTGCAGCCTGGCTGTGCTGGGAAGCAGCTGAAATGCCTTGGGGAGTCACTAACTGGCTGGCTCCTCCATAAGTCTGTGAAGCAGCATTAGACTGTGCAGGCAGGAACTGGCTCTGAGCTGGAGCAGTCTGCTGCTGTAGCCCACTGAGGGAAGAATGTGCATAGGTCTGAGATGCAGCATCAGGTAGGCCTGTAGTAGGGTAACTTTGATGTGGAGCTCCAACATTTATAGCCGAGGATGCTGTTGGATGGGGTGGGGGAGCAGGAGTCTGAACTGCAGCCTGGGATAAATCATGGCTCTGCTGTGGAACAGGAGGCTGAAGAGACGGCTGACTGTGCTGTTGCAAAGTTGGTGTGAGTTCTTGCTGCCGAGTAGAAGACTGCAGGCTTTGTTGGTGTATATTTGATGCAGTTTCTTGGCTATGCTGGAGATTAGGTGGGATAGATATTAAGCCTTGCCCAGCATGTTGTGTTTGTTGAATACTGGACTGAGCATTTTGTGGTGGAGCCTGTTGGTGCTCTTGCTGAATGGGTATCTGTTGGCTGTAAAGTGCTGGTGTGGATGAGCTCTGGCCAGGCTGCTGACTCTGCAGTTGGACTGTGGCTTGGACGTGCTGCAGTGAGCTAGGAGCCTGTGCCGGATGACACTGAGCTGAGGCTGCCAACGTTGATGCTGCAGATGCAACAGGATAGCTTTGTGCTGGCTGCTGTACTGTCAGACTAGCTGCTGCTGCACTCAGTTGCTGAGCTGGATTAGGATATCCTGATGAAGACTGGGTTGGAGCCACATAAGTCTGACATGTTTGCTGGATCGGTACAGAAAATGAAGAGTTTTGTCCTGCTCCCTGCTGCTGTTGTTGACCTGGCGTTTGGTAGCTTTGCACATGTTGCGGTACTGCTGGGCACTGTTGCACATTAGCAGGGGTGTAGCTAGCAGCATTATTTGTTTGCTGGATGTTGACTGAACAAATATTGTTTGGAGCTGATGCTGCAGCACTTGAATGGCCACCATAAGGAGCAGCAGAATAACTCTGTCCAGGTTGGATGTACTGCAGAGGTGCGTGCACTGCTGTGGTAGATGAAGAAGGCAGGCCCTGGACAGATGGCTGATTCTGGTTACCTGCAGAACTAGCCTAAGAACATAAGACATACACAAATGTGACTGGCAATAATTTAAGTCAGGGTTAAAATGCTACAAATTTAAACTGTATGAGAATTACATAAAATCACATAGGATATTAAACATAAAAACAGGATAAGGCATAAAAACATATTCATAAAACATCTGATTTTACAGTAAGCAGACAGTGACAGGTATGTGCTAAAACAAGGAGGTATTGAGAACAGAGAACAAGTTGAGCAAGCTGAGACAACTACCACTTCTGTAATCAGCCACCATCTATGCAGGATACAAGCCAAGCTATGGAGAAAGACAGTTGTGATATTGGGCTGGTAAGCAGAAATTGAAGATGTTAAGGCCTGGGTCAGTTCTAGAAGTACTGGTTAAGGTTAATCAGCAGGAAGAATGTGCTCTGTTAGAGACTGTACCACCGTCATCCAACAGGAGCGAGCGAGCGAGCTTGTGATTTTTAAGGAAGATGGTCAGCTCTGTAGGCCTATGTAGGCAGTAACACTTAGACAGCAAAGAGAAGTTCAGGCCAGCTCCATGCAGATTAATGCTGAACTTCCTACTGATTGGGAAAAATTAGGTAAGCAGGTGAAGACCCCATTTAGCAAACTAAAGGGACTTGTCAGCTACTGATCATGTGACCTACCACTCCGACAGCCCTGGTAACTTGCTGCTCTTGAGCACCATATGTACTCATGCAGTCCTGGAGGGCTTCTTGATCCCCAACTGAACTGCCACTCAGAAGATGCCCCTTCACGCTCCCATCTCCATCACTTCGGGCTGGCCTATGAGCAGCTGAGGGGTGCAACAGTGAGGTTTGGTTGGGTGTAATGTGACACGGAGCTGCTTTGCGGCTAATTATATTGTACAGTGACTTCTGCAGTAGTGAGAAATCTGAACAGGGGTTCACCCCATATCCAGGGGAGGGTGTTATGCCACTTGTGGAGGAGGTGTGTCTCAGGTCACATGGACAAAGAGGTGTTGGAAAAACAGAGGGGTGGCGATTGCCGACTTCACGTGTCTTCAGATGAAGCAAAGCAAGACATGCTTGGCACATGTGTCCTCTTTGCATGGCAAATAAATGGTTGTGATGAGAGGCAAGATTTATAAGACTGCTCAAGTCAGAGTGTCTGCGTCCACTTGGTACACGTCCTACCAGATTTTCACTGGTAGATTCAGATAAAGGTCTGATGCAGGTGTCACTACGGCGACGGAATTCAGAAGGTGAAGAGAATGGGCTGACTGGTAACACCGGTAGTGAACTCTGGGATGGGAGCCTTTCCTTAGTCTCTGAGTAAACCTCTGTGGGGGTAAGCTCAGACCGGCACTCTGATACTCTGGGGGTGGGACTGATTGATCTCTGGGACTTAACGAGGCCATGGAGTTGAGTAATGTGGTTTGCCCTGCTAGTGTCAATAACAGGGGCACTTCCTCTCCGGCCTGCTGCTCCCAAATGAGTCCTGAGCTCTGGGCTCAGTGTTGGCCTCCAAACTTCACCTTTCTCACAGGAGTGAGGACGAGCTGTTGCCAGAAGAGGTCCCTGGCACTGATCAAGCTGACACCCAAAAGGCAAAAATAATAAACAAAAATAAAGAACAAAAAACTGTAAGGTGAGATGATGGTTGTAAAAATGTTTGCAAGAACACATATTACATATATCTATACTGCAAGTGCTACTGCAATGAAGTGATTGATGTTTACATGTCACAGATGTATATGGGTGTGTTTACATGGACTTCAGTGTTCTGGTTATGATCACATTTACAAAACCATCCCATTTGTTTATGTACAAATCCAATCCCAATTTTAGAAAAATTGATAAGATCAAGCTGGGTAGAACAGACCAAAAGAAAGACTGCCGTCACCTGCTTCAGGCAAATGAAAAAACAGAAACACAAAAATGTAAATATACTTATCATTTAGTGAAAAACATGGTATTGTAAGTTTAAAAAAAGACTAATCAGGTCCAAGGTCACTTAGAATTATGATACATATAGGGATATTAACAGACCTGATTAGACCTGGAATAACCAGGACACTGATGCACATGTGAACACAATCAGGATGTGTTGAATGGTTTAAATGACATTTCATTTGTATAAATACCTTTTGTCTGGTGCGCAGACACAAGCATATTGACTGTTCGCAAAAAGTATACATTTTAATAAATCTGAATGTTCATTGTCAATTTGGGCATGTGCCCCCGATACAAACCTGCTGTGTTGCCATAGTGATAGGCTCCAACAGGGACTGGTAGAGGACACTCTGTTGGCTGCTATGTGAATCTGAGTACACAGTAGAGCCTGTGCCACTGTCAAGTGTGCCATCGGCTGCAGAGACACATGCACAAATCATGAGCTCATAAGAAGTCAAAGAATAATGATGTGTGTCCTTTGGTGAGGGGACAGAATATCTTACATGTCACTGATGTAGCACTGGTTGGTAGGTTACGCAGCCTGTGCTGGTCTGCCTCTGGGTCTTCTGAATCAGGCAAAAGGGGCTGTCCTACATGTGCAACCCCAGCAGAGATGCCCTGAGATGGGGTCATCTGAACCCTGTGGCCGCCTTCACTCTGATCCAGAGGAGCTGCAGCAGACACAGTTCTCTCTCTCCTCCATTTGATCAGTGCCACACGATCCCTGATCGACTTTCCTACAGTCTTAGCATCACTCTCATGGAAGAAGCCAGACTCCACCTGACAAAGAAAGGGGAAGAGCATGACTTCCAGGATATTTTTAGCAATAAGCAAGTGAGAGAAGGGAGGGTGCAAGATTGAGAGAGAGAGAGAGGGAGAAAGACCAACAAAAGGAAGGAAAAGGAATCTATTTTAAGAGGATCAGACCAGTGGGGAACTATTCCCTTTGTCAGCAGCTGAGCTCACTGTTCAACAGGGCAGTCTGGACTCCAACATCTGTAAATTAAGATGGAGACACAATGCACAAAGCCAACCTATCAAATATAATCTCCAAAATAGTTTGAATCTCAAAACCCAAATACGAAAAATAAAATCTATTTCAACAGACAGATCCAGACCTATGAATGAGATATACCATGATTGCTGATTGCTTACTTGCAAAGAAATCACTCAGGTACATAAGGAGCAGCACATTCAACATACGGTCTATTAAAATGCAACCACTGCTGAAATAAGGCCAAAACAGCCAAAGACAAATGAAACAAAGACAGCAAATGAAAAAGTTCAGAAACATGTAGAAAGCAGAGAGAGGAAAGGAAAAAAATGGATAAAATGACCAAAAATTGGAGGACAGAAAAGCAGGTTATCAAAATGTAATTGTATCACTTGGTTGGGTGAATATAAGTTCTCTTTAATTGTGTCGGAATAATGAATTCTGGGAAACACTGTACCATTTTCTATTGAAATCGAGAGGTAGAGCATGTCCAAAGTGTAAGTTTCACAAAAAACAGGTAACAGTGTTACCTTAAATATTTATAAAATTACCACTCAACAGTGAAAAAAAAACAAAACAGTGTTGACACTGACAGCATGTATAGGGCAAAAAAAAAAACAAACAAAAAAAAAAAAACTTGGGGATGAAAAAAACTGAACCAACAGAATCAATAATGGCCCTGCTTATCAAAAACAATATAAAATATTATTTCCTATTCCAAGCAGAGCATAAGGCCGGGAGATGTCAGAGGGGGTTACAAAATCAGTTTCAAGTGGTTCAATAAGTAAGTAGACATGTGTGGTTATTTTCATTTTAAGTTAATGTGGGTTGTGTTATTCTATACAGCAGAAAGCTAGAACAGTGATATTAAGGCTTCTGGGCTTTATTATATTGTAGCTCCCATGCGGAAGGGAAGAAAATAAAAATAAAAAACTTTCAGGTTTCTGGGCTGGGCTCTGTGCTCTGGATACCTTATCTGATCATGATGTGCACTCAAGTACACCATATAAACCAAAAAAAAAAAAAAAGAAGAAAACAATGACTTAGTGAACATTTTCCAATACCAATGAGATACAAATAGTGCCAGAGGTTGAAACGCACTCAAATGAGAGCCAATTATACATATACATATATATACATACATATACATATATATACATATACATATACATA
>JAPTGZ010000026.1:15742940-15769230 GCA_029814645.1 Fowleria isostigma | reverse complement strand
AGTAAGCAAACATTTAAAATTGGAAATGATAAGATTGATTTTGAAATATGTTAACTATGTCCCATTGTAGGGTGGGCTCAATATGCAAAAAAAAATAAATTAGGTTTGGATTCAAATAGATGCAGTAAATCTCATAACATGAATAAAATGTATAAATAAGTGTTTTCTGACTAATTATTCACTCACCATCTCTTGTGCCACAACTTCAGGGACCTCCTTTTCCAAGTCAAAAGTAAACTCGATGGCTCCACTCTCCTTGTATTTCCCTTTTAACTTCTTGTGGTCCTCTACCCACAGCTTCAGGGCTATTGAGACCTTTTTCCCATCATCCTCCTCAGCTAGCTCCACCCTAACGCCTGTGTCCTCAGCAAAGAAGGCATGGTTCAACAGGTCTTTGATGGTGTAGCTAAAACCAAACAGAGAAGAGCAATACAAATGTGTATGTTATACATCTTTTCTTGTTTTTTCTTCCTCCATGTAAAATCATTGAGAGTATAAAACTACACAGCAGAGTGTAACCTGTATGATGCCTAGAGGACACAGCTACTCTGTTAGCATTCATGCTTCAACAAAAACTGCTTCGACCATAAAAAAAAAAAAAAAACAGAAATACATAGAGACCTTATTAAGGGTTATTTTCTCCCCCGTACACAACCTCATTATATAACTGAACTGAAAGACGCCCTGCAGATATAGAGGAAAGCTGCAATGCTGCTGAGAGCCCAACTGTCAGCACCAGAGCAATGAAGCGGGGGAGGTGAGACAGGCCATGAAGGATGACAGGGCACCTTGCAGACCTTACTGGCTGGACACTGGACAATATCAAACTCAGTCACTCACCGCTCCTCTTTCTTTTGGCAGATACACTCCCCAATAATCTCCTTGATTTCAGGATCCATGACCTTGTTGTAGCTGGCTGGTTTTACTCCCTGAAGAAAAAGGAAACATAAACAATGATGAGGACATGCCAGGAGAGGCCATCTTGATTAGGACACATTGATTCTGGAAATAAAACGAAAGAGGCGTGGTGGTGACTTTTTTTTTTTCTTTTTTTTTTTTTTTTAAAATAACACTCAAAGTGACATTTTATCTTTTGAGTGGTGCTGTCACCCACTGAGGGCTTGCTGACTGACAGAGAAGGGCAGCTGTTTCCAGTCTGACTGCACTGAATTCTGCTGATGTTTTTTGTGGGGTAAAACCATAAAACACATGCAAAAAAGATACTTAGAAAATTCTATCAACATCTTCTGTATGCTTTGTATAACTGATATAGCACAGTAAACACAAATGCATCAAACTACAAACAATAGAGCAATCATCTCCACAATTGACCTGGCTATCAGGTGCTCTATGGTCTTGTTTCTTAACTACAAATAGAATATGTGAGAACTTATGCAAAAAGTTTCTTCATTTCTTCATCCATATGATAATGTGCCTACATTCTCCAATGCTGTAAGAATTGAAGGAGCAGTATAAACCTAAGAGGGTTTCCTTTGATCAATCTCCTATTAATATCCTGCAATAGTCCCTGCAGGATGGTCTAATATACATACAATAACAGTGAAGACGAGCATATCTACAGACAGCTGCACTGATGCTCTCTAATCATTAATATGGACATAGAAAGCTTTGCTTCTTAAACAGCAGGTTAAAGAATCGTCTCTCAAATTCCAACCCTGCCAAGTCCCAAGAAGTGGAAAATCAATATTCCTCAAAGCTGGAGGTATAGCATGATCTACTAATCTACAGTTTGCAGAATGCTTTGCTAGAACAGAGACATTGATTTGGAGTTGAAAACAGCCTTTAGGGCCCTTTGGACCCCCCTCTACTTCTCCATATGGCTCATTAAATTCTTTACCCAAGAAATGCTGGGCTATGGAAAGCAAAAAAAAAAAAAAAATCTCCTCTAAGCATTATATTTCAGCAAAAAAGCAAAACAGCCCTGACAATACAGTGAGGTAACCATCATTGTTAAGCTTTGAACTTCACAAATCTTGTCATGTAGAAGTTGTTTTTTTGAGAAATAGTAAAAATGCTTTAGCAAACACATAGATATTCCAGGCAAGAGCCAATAAATAAAGCCTACAGATGTTACAATCCTTTATCAAAGATACTAAACTTGTCTAATTAAAATCATTTGTAAATGCTTAATGTAATCATTAATTCATGTGATGTCTACATCTCCTGTTTGTAAAATAAACTATACGCACACTCGTAACTTTGCGATAAATCTGTGCAGCATTTTGACACTCAGAGTAGGGGTATTCTGAAGTGGCCATCTCCAGCATACACATCCCAAAGGCATAGACATCAACTGCCTCATCATAGTGCTCCTCATACATCTCTGGAGCCATGAACTCCGGGGTGCCTGAAGAAAGAAAAGACATCAGTTTCTATTTTATTGCCTTTGCCTTACCTAGGGCAAATAAAAAAAAATATAACTGTCAGGCTGATGTTTCAAGTTTCCTACCAATGACACTTTTGGCAAAAGAAGCAGCCTTTAGCGTCGCCAATCCTAAATCACCAATCTTGACAGAGCCTGTAGGTCCGGTGATAAAGATGTTATCACATTTGAGGTCCCTATGTATGATGGGAGGAGTCCTTGTATGGAGAAAGTGTAGTCCTTTCAGGATCTGTCGGCACCAGCTCCTCAGCACCTTGGGCTTCATCACCTTGAAACGCTTGAGATAGCTTTGGAAGAAGAGACAGATAACAGATAAATTAGCAAATGTATTTTAAAAGTCATTTAGTTATTTGAGTAATTTCCTTTCCCATATGTAGACTTTTCTGTACTCACGTTTTTAGTGTTCCTGATGTCATGAGTTCTGTCACTAAAACAATACACTTCTTTCCTTTGAGGGATGACTCCCAAAAGTCATAAAACCGTACAATGTTGGGATGCTGAAGACCCTTCAACATCTCTGCCTCCTCCTTAAAGCGCTGTCTTTCCACTTTTGACAACTTACGATCCTATAGGAAAGAAGCACAGGAAAATAAACAATAAATATAAAGCCCCAATTAGAGAAACTCATAATACCATATTGGCTTCTTTTGAGCTACCAGATGGCAGAGCCTTCACCTTGGAGGCTTTTCGGTGCATTTTTGAATCCCTTAAGCCTGACCACATATGGAAGGCAGAGTAAGGAAGACATCAATGTCCATCGATGACTTGCAGAGACATCTAATTGGACCATATGTGGTACCAAAGCTCTGACAGTCAGCAGCATGTTTGAGTATGTACTTGATTTCTCAAGTAATAACAACATTAAGGTCTTTTTAAAAATAAATGACTTTGTTAAAGGGACATAAAAGGGTGATAAACTGCAGTGGGTCAGGGGAAAATACCAACATGGTCACACCCACCACACATTGCAGCTACATGCCATCGATCTCCTTCTCCATCTACTTCACTTGCATGCTCACTCTCATCCACTACCTTTTGCTCTTCTTCCCCCTCCCCCATATCTGCAATCTCTGCACCCCTCACACCTACCACTCCCTTTTTCATCACCAAACATCCCTCATTTATACAGAACCATATCTCTGGTAATCCACCCCTCTGGATTCCTGCCTCATCCAACTTTCTATGAAGGCTGACTCCACTCCATAAAGAGCCTTGCTCCCACCAGCACCGGGGCTTTCTTTTCACTGCAATTTCTTTAAGCACGGCAGCTAAGGCTTATGTAACAAACACACGTACACTCAGTCAGCACAGAGCATAGTCATGAAGCGCTGCCCCACCCATTACAGACAGGACACTGACGGAATGTAACAAACACATCCTTGCAAGAGCTAATCTAATTAATTATTCAAAAGTAAACTCTGCTCGAGACAAAAGTAATCTAATATCTAAAATACACCTAAAGATGCTCTGTGATGCAATGTGCTAAGGAATGGAGCGATATGGTGATGAAGCATGAAATGTGTGTGCGAATGTTGCAAATCAGGTTGTGTGTGCAAGTGTGTGGGGGGTGGGGATTTTCACTGCACTCCTCTAAGTTCCATGAATAATTCAGTTCTGCAGAGAACCCTTTCTACTGAGGCGAGCTGAGCAATAGAAGGCTGGGGCCGCCCAAGTTTGGCTGGGTTATCCCTAAGTGCTGCATAAGAGGAGCACGTGGACTGAAGTTTTACCTCAGACACAAGTTGAATAAAAGAAATGAGTTTGACATATTGGTCCTTTCATGTGACAGACATCATTTATTTGTTGCTCCAGGCTTTCATCTTTCATGAATCCAGCTGTTTTCCTCAATAAACCCTTCCGCCAATGCTCCCCAAATCCCAATCACACTTCTGACACACCTCCATTTGCTCGCCCATTTCTGTTTTGCTCACAGCAGACACTGGCGCTTCTGCATAATTCAGAAGCCACATGTAGGCTCAGAGGTGTTGTGCACAGCATGGCGAAAGACACAGACATACATATGCACGCTGAGACACCCAAACTGTCACTCCAAAAACACCCATCCACACACACAGATACACACACGTTGATCACAATAAGTGATAAAGCACATCACACAAGCATCGATGAATGAGACTTGTTGTTCAACATTTCGTATTTAGTGCGAGGGATGTGAGCTTTTAACAAGTATGACTCATTATTACATCTCAAATCCAAGCACTGCCTCAAATAGATTATCTAGTGATGCTGTGCGTATATGTTCTCAGGATACCATCAAGACTGTGCTGTGCATTTGTATGGAAACCGGCTCAGATGGCCATGAAAGTGTGGAGCCGCCCAGCCGAGGTTAAACGCACACATAGCCTAGACAACAAGCGGGGACAGAAAAATAGATTGTGACATTAACAGGAAGCAATCTATAAAGCTGTGCTCCATTCTGCTGCCACCCACTACCTCTGTGACTCTATTAGTCCCCACAGTCCAGAGAGCTCATACAGTAACATACTTAACAAAACAGTAGGCCTCTGCGCTCTATGGGACCAGGTAATACATTAAAACATTAGTCCTGGGAACTTAGCAGGCTAACGTACCGTGAAATTGCAAAACTATGTGTTCAAATCAAGTTAGTGGTCTAATGTCACATGTTGTTTCTATCTGTACTGTCTACAAAGAAAGGTACTCTATAGATGAAAGATGACTATCAGTTTAGTTCAGTTCAGGATTTACAGCCAAATATGGACAGATAAACAAGCAACTGCTCCTACAGAACAAGACAAAGCCTCCAGTATCATCCTCAACTTCATATCATTAAGTTAACTCATTTTAAAATAAATTGTAAAGCTATAAAGCTTTTCTTGACTGAAAATGGAAGATCAAAAATTTGGCAAAAGAAACAGGAAGTGTAGGCTATATTCCATTATTACTATTGGAATTAAGGATGTAGCAGCTGAAATCAGACCACAAAATGCTAGAATCTCTTCTCAATTTAAATGAAAAGATGAAATAACGAGTAATAAGTAGCTCTTTCTCAAATGGGGAGTATGTGTACCCCCAGGGGTACTTGGAAAAAGCCCAGGGGACCTTGAAAATTTTGGGGAAAATACATTAAATAAGTCATCATGAACTAAATACAAAATAATGCTAAAATATAAAACACAAATACATTCATATAATAGCTTAATTGTTAATTGTCTTGTTTAAGCTTTGGCAGATTTTAAGAACATTTCTATTTAATATTATTCACAATATGTTTGAGTAGATAAGTAATTAGTTTTTGTTGATGAAAGGTTCATTTATTAATTAATGACCAATTTATTTTTCTAATCAATGAAAGAAGGCACTTTTCAGTTTATATTCTGCACACACAATTCACAAATAAAGACATGTTATTTTTAATAAATTACAGTTAAATATATGTTGTTTGTTTACAAAGTTTTGAAGAACAAAAACAGGCACCTTTGGCACAAGAACAAATTTTGTCTAATTTTTCCAATCAAAAATGCTGAAGCGAGAATTGGGAGTACTTGGCAATATATACACATATATATATATATATATATACACACATTTCATGGGATATGCCACTGGAGAAGTAACTGTAAAACTCTGAGAACCACCATGATGGATGATCTAACATGATTCCCCATTATGTAAAAAAAAAAAAAAAAATGAAGCCACTTTTCTGAGCTTCTGCGTCAGGACATGGACTACAACAAAAACTTTAATGACAACAAAATCTCAACTTTCTCAATATCAAGCAACCACTAAATTATAATCATCTGATATGTAAAAACATCTTGAAACAATTCATAATGCAAAGACAAAAAGGTCATATTGAAGGACTAGTACACAGAAAAATCAAAGAGGGACTAATTAATTATTTCCAAAGCTGCAGGTTCCTAAAAAAATGACATGGCCCATTTTCAGATAAACTAATCCTGGAGGTTAGCCCATGTTATGTAATGAGAACTGTTAATCAAGCTTGATTACAAGCAAATCAAACTCATGCAGAGCATAGACAAAACACTCAAAATGCAAAATGATCCATCAGACCATTAGCACCCTTCAGGTAGAACCTCTTCAACAGATAAACTCCTCAAAACACAGAGATACTAGATGTCACAAGAGCTTTGTAGGCATGTCAAGAATATCTACAATTAAATTAGAAGGCCAGTCTCGAGGAGGAGGTAAAAACAACCCTAAACACTGCACAAACAGAAGGTATAGACTCAGTGTATAGGCACTCGGTGTTTTGAGAGGGCAGGCATAAACAGTTTCACTGACAACAGAATGACACAGCCCATGTTTTCTGTAGTAATTGCACTTTTTGCTTGATTAAAAAAAAAAAAAAGTGACGTGCCACAGGGATTAAGGGGCCTATAGCAGAATGAGTACCTACTATCAATTAGCCACTAATAGAAACCGACAGCTTCCAGTGAGGTTAGAAGCTGTTGAAGATGGCCACCCTTTTAGAGCATCAATCTAAGAGGCACATCCCAACCAGGCTGACACTCACAAATAAGAGATTTTTTAGGGATGGGTACCAAATCCAAGTATTAAAAAAATGAGCCACCGGGCCATATATTCATAGCTCAAATGTTGTTGTTTTTACCAACAGTACAAGAGACAGAAAAATAGATTTCCTATGTTTTCCTTCCTGTTCCTGTTTTCCCATATGATTTCCGATATCCTAAAAAAAAAAAAAATACAGTTGTTTGGCAAATTTTTCTCACCAACTTCCTTTATAGGATGTTGGTGATGCATTTTTCTGATGGTTAATCTGAATGAGAGATCCGGTATCTGGTCTCTGAGGGGTGGATCAGCTTTATTGCACATGGAGAAATAAATGGGAGATTCGTCACTTCACCTAATGACACAAGTGCAATAAATCTTGAAAACATGTGCTATGTGTCACAAAATCTATTTGAAGTCAAGTACAAGCAGAGAAATGCACAGTTTAAGGTGTTACTCTTGTTAATCTGCCTGCCCTGTTTATGTTAAGTACCGGTAACTGATATGTACAGGTGCAGCCTGAAACTTCCAACACAGATCCGTTAATAAATTTAATTTGAAATTGTCAGAACATCATTACATGTCATAGATGCTAAGCAGGAAAATTTATTGAGGTGGAGGCTGCAGGAGTGATGGATGACTGTCTTTAACAGAAAATTATTTACAATTATGGAGAAAAATTATTAGACCACCCTATGTTTTCCTCAATTTCTTGTTCATTTTAATTCTTGGTACAGCTAAAGGTACATTTGTTTGGAAAAATCTAACGACAACAACAAAAATATCTCATAGTAGTTTAATTTAAGAGTTAATATGTATCAATTTTCCATGGTTTTCTTGATAATAACCAAAATCACACAAGTTCTTACATCAATATCTATGACATTGTGCTGACAAAAACAGTGCTTTTGTGCATCCCCTGTTCTCTTTTCCGTCTTTTTTAGTCACATGATACACACAGGAGTTAGTAAATGATTGCATGACCATTTTTTTTAATGACTTTTGATGGTCTCATTTTTTCCATAACTGTACATTTGTTTCATACCACTATCGTAACAGTATCAGACTACGATAGTGATTAGTTCAAAACAATGCTGTTGCACTTTACTGCTAAATAATATATAAATTAATTATAAAGGCCTATGCTACAAATAAAAAAAATATTTGAACAATAATCCTAACCCCAGCCCAGTCTGATAAAAAGAACAAAAGAATACTGTTACATACGAGATTGATAAATTGTGTCATTTGTAGTAGTATTGACAAATTCTTAGTGATATCCATCCTTAATGTTCACTCTAAAACAGTTTAAGACCAACCCTGGATTTTGTGTTACCAAAGTTCTGAAAGAACTTCCATAAACATAGCATCACACACCAATTTGTCTTATAAGTATAAAGGAGGTGAGCCATTACATTTGTCAACATGTACTTTTCGTCATCTCATACCTGAAATTAGATACCGGAAAATAAGTGTGTGACTAATCCAATAACAGCCTTTAACATGAAAGATACAGACACACATTTTTGCATAGTTTAGAACAGGTAAACACAGTAAGCACTTTGTATTGCACCAATTCACCATAAAATGTTGATCACAGCAGTAATACTGGAAAAACCTTATCATGCTGCTCTTCTATCCCATCTTTAATATGAAAAGTTGGTACTCACAATAAATGACATAACATTTCAACCATAGAGAATAAAAAAGACTGAGTGTTGAGTTGTCATCTAACACCAACACCATAGAGTTTAATTGAGGAAATTCTCATTCTCAGTCTCCACAATTCAGTTAATGGAACAAAGGTTTCAATCTAATTTTCAAATCAGTTAGACAGCAAGATTGTAAAATCCAGCAAAGGAGCTTTATTGGGAGTGAAAGTGATTTCAGCTTAAGTCCTTATTATGGCAGCTAATGATATAATGTTAAAAAAATCCATGTCAGCTTGGGCTTTTTCATAGACAGCTTTGTGCTCCAACAGCGTTCCCTTTCCTCCAATGACTTGCACTTATCCAGAGCAGATTAGCCACATTTGGGGCCAACAAAACAAAACAAAAAAACAAAAAGGCAAACAACAATGTGACAGGGATTTCCGTAAAACAACTTGTCAACTTCCTCTTCTACGAAACCTCGACGGCTTAGCCCAGAGTTCATGAACTGTGTCACAACACTTGGCTAAGGAGATTTACTTAAGTAAATTTTCACCAGGATGCCCATGGTGTTGAAAAACACCTAACTATTATATGGAGCTAAATAAATGGTGCTCAACATACACACAGCCACAATGAAACAGAGCAACAAAGCAATAGTACAGCTTTACTGCAATGAATAGCTTAAGTTCAATCACAGTGATAATGTGATGCTTTATTGATCCATGCTGAACAGCTCTTTACCATCGGTGCTCCGGCAGAGGTCAAAACACCACGTTGTGCACTTAGTGAGAGAGGATGCTTCAAACCCTGTAACATGAGCTGAAGTTTTTAGATTGAAGGAAGTATGTTAAAGTATAGTATTTGGCCACATTACATTCTTTGCAGCTGCAACAAAAGGAAGTGCAGTTAGTGCGATGACACAGCAGTCTACTCTGGGATGAACTGTGCTCCATCAGTCAGGAGGCCTGCTGGAGGACTGGCCCATCAGCTGTACTGGTCACTCCATTATCCTTATTTCAGTGTTGCAGCACTCCCTTACAGCGGGTTGACATGCAAGCTCTGAAAAATTGGCACACTAGCTCTAAAACTGGCAAGTAGCGGTGAGTAAAATATTTTAAATTAGGGAGAGCTGGTGAGACTGCTAAAAGACAAAGAAAAATTGTAAAAAAATAAAAAAATAAATTAAAAAAAAAAGGCTTTCTGAACATCCCTTCTTTACCATGGAGAATCCTGAGAGACAGAAAGGTTCTCCAACAGTGTGTGCCAAGAAACAACCAAAAAAAAAATAAACCATTGAGGCGTTAGCACAACAATACTGTTAAAACAGGCCAATGACCAAGTGAATGCTCCTCTGTTGGTATGTACTGGGACTAAGGTGTGAAATATACAGAGGAAGAGATAAGAGGAAGCTGTAAAGAGGATGCTATGTCCAGAAGGAAAGATATGCATTTAAAAAAAAAGTATTATGTCACAGCTCATGACTAAAGTGACCTGTAAGCAGACCGTGATGAAAAACTCCTGTTTGTTGCACGGTTGTCCAACTGTGTGACTGAGTTGGCCAAGAAGGATTACAGTACACAAAACTTCTATAAACCTCTTTCAGGTCATAGACTGAATGTCCACTGACAAAAAAAAAAAAAGCTGTTCTTTGACACAGAAAGAAAAAAAAAATCTGTTTACACACTGCTTCTTCCACAGGCCTGTGGTGATTATGCAATGATCCTATTTTTTGCAATAATGTTAATAGTCCTGCTTAAATTAAAAAAAACAAAACTTGAAAAATACTTGAGGGCCCATAACACACCCTCACAGACACTGCTAAATAAGGATTCCTTTCACTGGAAGAATTAGGTAATTTATCAAAAATAATGGTTTGCATCATGTACTTCTGTCTAATGACAAGTTTACAGTTTTTTAACAGAGTGAAATAGGTCACTATTTTCCATGTCAAAATTATGGGGCTCTAGAGTGAATGAGGATCAGTATTAACCTGTGTATTCAGAGGTACCTGAGGTACAACAGCTGGTGGTGACATCCTTGACACACAGGCACACTGACATTAAACATCCATGCTTAATTGTAACACACAAATACTTGGAACCATTGTAAAAACAGCGAGGAGCTAATGCATTTAGCTATGAATAGCTGTGGTGCTATGATACCCAGGGTGGCAAATTTGGCCATCTGCTATGAACCTGAGACAACTATTCACAAATGCACGCTTTGCCCCAGTAAATGACGAAAACCTAATGAAGCCAGCTTAGACTGGTGCAAGCCAGAAAGCGTGTGTACAGACTGGGCAGTCTCACACATGTACCCCTTTTCCCATATCACTGATGAGGGTTGGAGCCGAGACAAAGTAGAGTCAAGTGGTGTGGTGGGTAGAGATGCCCCGAGACGAACAGAAAAACCCTCGCCAACACCCTCCCCTGACCATTTTAGCAGCCGCTGCAGTGTGGGGGCAAAGCGCCAGAGAGACAGCCTTGATTCAGCATAATATCCAGGCCCAGACTAAACATGACCACACATGCAAAGCACAAAAAGGATTTTCCTGCATCGAGTGATCATTTTCTGAGAGGGTCACAAGGGTGCTGGAGCCTATCCCAGCTACCTATTGGCAAAGATGGAAAACATCACCAGTTCATCACAGGGCGTCCTGCAGGAAGAATACTAAAAAAAATTCGAATCAATCAATACTTTTTTTTTTTTTAAGATCAATCGGACAATCAGTATTTGGATGTTAAACACATTTGGACTTGAAATGTAAATCTTGGTATCAACGTTTAGATTAGGATGAACTCTTATTATTGATAAATATCATGAATGTATGTTTTCTTTCTGCTCACTTCATTATTGATGGCCCATTACTTAAAATATATGAGTGATCAGATGGGCTCTAGGCAGGGCACACTGTGAGACCACAGATCAATTAACACGGATACAGCAATAGACAGAAGAGGTGGCATTTGGGTCAAAAGAGCAAGAGCAAGAGCAAGTAAATTTATTCATTAGATAAAAATATACCATGTACATATCTTGAAATATCCAATTTTATCTCTGGACAAATACTACAGTTTATAAAGCCACTGGACTCTCGCAGCCTTGAATAAGACTGCACAATTAAGTGAAATGCAATATCAGCCCGCACACAATGCTATCACAGTGAATGTTGAAAAGGGTTTTAAAACAAACAAAAAATAAGCCCAGCCTGTGCTGTGGTGGTTTAGATTTCATAATAGTGAGCAGAGAAAGTTAGACTGACACAGTGAAAACAAGTAAAGAAGATAGTACTAGTTTACGTTTCCATGTTTGACCTTTTAAGGAAATACAAACTTGAAAATTATTAACCTGTGCAATTGCCTTGATAAATAAGTAGCCTCAAATTTAATTCATTTGTTTTAAAATAAAAAATCTTTTTTACATGTACAATAAGCAATACACATTAATAAAAACAAGACAATCAAGACAATATAGCAATTGTAATGAACACTCACAACAACAAAAAAGTTGAATTCTCCACCATAATCTCAATATGACAATGCTAGTGCAAGTCACCTTAGTCGCATGTCAACATCTACCACAGCTAAAAAATTAATTTAAAGAAATATTTAGTTACATATTTACTTAGTTATGGAAAATTATTATTATTATGAAAAAGGAAGCTGTACCTAAACTGTAACATTCATGGCAGTCATGTTACTCAAAAACATAAGGATATATTGGGTAGGATGTTGGCTTGCCACTTCCACAGCTCACTTGTTAGTTTTTGTCACCAACTTGCTTGTTAATGTTAACAAGATGTGGTGCTTAATGGGGTAATTTGTCATATGTGACAGAAACAAAATGTAGGCCAACTGCAGCAAAAGAAATAAAGATAAAACAGGTGGTGCTCCTTAATTTTGACAATATATTGATTGCAGAAGTTGTGGAAATGCCTAAACTATTCCTTGCTGAACATTTGTTTTCATGCATTTTAGATGAATGGTTAAAAATACACAAGCATGGCCTACTAACAGAGTGGGAGATAGAAAGTAATTGTTCACTCTAAGTGACTAAAACAGAAAACTACAAATTTAGTTGATCTCAGTTTTGGTGCCACATTCATCTAAATACCAGTTTTTGTTGTTGGATGATTTTATGTGCTCGAAATAAAAACTAAAACTAACTAAACTAACTTGCATACATTACCACCTGGCTGAAACTAAAATAATAAATGACTGACTATGAGAAATCAAAATAAGCATGTCTTTTATTGTCCAGATTTCAGTCGTAAATAACATAGTGGGCTCTCTTTTTTTTTTTTTTAAAAACATGCTTGATGTAAATAGCTTTGGGATGTATGGGTCAACGTGAGTGTGCATTTAAAATACCACTGTGCCTAAGAAGGAGGCCTTAACAGAATACAGAAGTGCTCCTTCATACACATAACCTTCTTAAATTCCTCAGGGATTATTGGTTCTAATGAGCTGTTGTGACACTTTATGTTACTGGGGGGAGAGATGATGTAGTTTAAAGGTTATTTAGCCAATTCTTTATTCGTTTTAGACTGAGGTGTGTGAGTGTACACATATGAAAAAGTACTGGTGATGAAATAAAATTGAACAATTCAACTACAGACGTAAGAAATTTCATGAAGCTACTGTCAAGGGTCACATATGACACCTGTTTCTTTATGCCAGTGCCCATAATAACCATATGGTGCATATACAAACAGCATGTACACCGAGATCCTCATCAATCTCACAGAAGCCTTTTGCAAGCATCATCAGCAACACTAAACTGATACTGCCCTCTTGGACTAATGTAAAATGAGGGTCATTTAGATCACTTGTCTATGTTGGAGCTCTTTCTCACACACATTTTAACTTGTACAAAGACAGAGATTTTCTTCTTTTTTTTGAAAATCACATTCTGAACAGCAGAGACTGGAGCTGGTTTAACAACTACTCTTAGGACTTCCCCTTTTAAAGCTACCTGAGGGTGGGACAGGCAGAGACAGCAGACACAACACCTATACTGACAAGGAATCTCAAGATGGTATTTTTGCTAAATGTAAAAGTCACACATGCAGATTCCTGAACATACCCTTCTCCAACAAACCTGTTGGAAATTTACCACAGGACACATTGCTACAGCTCAGACAGGCTTGTCTTTCTTCCCTCCGGGTCTTCAGTTGGCTGAGTGACATGGTAGCTAAGGCATGCCTGCAGACGGGGGTACTAATAAGACTCTGTAAGCTATCACCAGTGGGTCTGGCTGGCCTTGCTTCCCTGTTCCTCTTAATGCCAAATTAAGTGTAACCAAGTTTGTTTTCAATTAAACAATCAAGACAGGGTTGCTGCTGTTATTTCTATACACATTTACTTCACTAGGGTCTAATCCAATATCATCCTATGACATGGCTTAATCTAATCTACCGGTACTGCAAAACTTGGTTCTAAAACCAAGACAATGATATAGTCACTCAGTGTGTCAGTTGTTGCGTTTCCATGGCTCTGGAATGCCTAAACTACTAGAGACAGGCAGCTTTATATCACCATCATGGTGTCACTTCCAGCTTTGCATTCACAAGCTGACAACCAGATTTTATCTATCAAACAACAAGCTCACTGCCAAATACCACAGAAATCTGCACAAAGTCAGAAGTGAACTGTGTGTGCACGATAGATAAAAATCTCCACAGAAAAACAATTGGCAGAAACAGGAAGCTTCCAGGGTTAAAAAATAAATTTTAGTATGTAACAAAAGAAAGACAGAAACACAACAGAAGTACTTCTTGAAAAGGAAAAACTAACAAGAGGCATGTTTCTTATAGATTAACATCCTCGCCTGAGCCAGGGCCATCTGTATAATGCCAACAGCCTGGCACAGAGAGATGGGGGAGATGGGCTTGAGAGAACGAGGGTGGGGTGAGACAGAGAGACAGGGGGAGGAAAGGAGGCAGAGAATAAACACAGGGCCAGATTAAAATTTTGAGGCAAGAAAACCATGTGACTATTGGCTGAAGGAAAAAACAGTGGAAAATCACAGAGTCCTATCTCTTTCACTCAATCTTCCCCAGAAAGCTCCCCCGTCTTTCCACAAGTTTTCAGTAAGCAAAGCAAAGCTGGAATCATCCACATGCAACACTGAAGAGTAAACACACAGAGCAGAGGGATCACACCAACACTAGTTTGACTGCAGTCTTAAGACAAGATGGTACTTGCACTATCACTATCCCTATTATCTGTCAACTTACAGACTAAATATTACAAAAAAAACAATTTCTTGCAACTTAAAAAAAAACCAAAAAAACACATGTATATCACGTCATGCATGAAATTATATTTCAACTTTTCTTACCTAAATCAATTTGACATCGCTAATAACACATTAGAACAGATAATTAATAAACATATAACAAGTGGTTCTGGTCATCTGAAGAAAAGCCTCTCAGATCTTATTGAGTGAAACCCATTAAGTCTTAGTCGATGTTCCTAATGCACTCAACGAAGTCATTAACCTAAAAGTATTGTGAAGATAAGCAGTCACTCACCGTGCCATTTTCTTTATCCAAACATTTTCATGCTATGTTTACACAAATGCTAATATTCTACCGTTAAGAAAAATAGGAAAATATTCTGAATTTGATACTGGCCATATAACAGTATATTTATGTTAATAGTCAGAATTAAGCCTTATTCTGAATGTAGCACTTTCAGAGTAAAATATATGGCATTATGCAAATATTATGCAGGATTTGGGAGCATTCTTTAGACATTTATGCAGTGTATTGAAAATGTGTACTGTAGTTTGTAAGATATGGTCTCTTGCCTGTTTACAGTCAACTCTGAGCATAGTACACAAAGCCACAAGCCAGTAGGTTGTAAGGCTTGGGTGGAGAGGCACACCTACAAAAAATATATATTTTTGATCAAAAAGACTTTGAAATGCATAAAAACTTGCATTGCAGATCTTTTTGAGAAGGTGGATAAAGTAATAAAAAGGGGAAACTGTTCACCACTGGCTACAAAATAAAGAGTTAGATCAGGCTGTATTTAAATAGCTTAGAAGAATATCATCTTTTTTTGCATCGAGACAAATATATGTATATTTTGTGCATGCGATTTCAGGTCATATACAGGAACAACAATTTAAGAATGTAGTTATGAGAGGGCTGGGAGTATCATGATTGTTATCCATCACTGACTGACTGATGACTGTCCACTAGAGGGAGTTTTAAAATGAGTCACTAGGGAAAAATAAAGTACAGTAAATTGCTTCCTGCTCTACATCCTATCAACTACAGAGTCCAGCTGTTAAGTTGAGGGAGATGTTGGATTGCTCACAGCTACTGTCTATGTGGATGACATCATAGCAGTGAAGTCATGGGTCTCTCGCTGCAACTGTATTTTTACTCACTGCCAGACAAAAGGCATGTTATCTCCAAAGATCTTAGGAGTAAGATGTGTCACCGACTTGTGATGTTATAGTCATTCCAGGCAGGTTTGTTTTCGATGTGCGAAGGAGTCTACTTGTGCATTCTTGAGTCTTTTCGGGTCACTGACACAGCATGTTTTCAATACCTTAGGCAAAGTATTCATTGAGGCCACAGGGCTGCCACACTGTTCCCAGCAGGCTACAGCACACTTCAGCTGCTTCCTGTCTGCCTACCTCCTGTTGCACAGAGGGAGGGAGGCAAGGAGTAGCACAGATCATAACATACAGATACTGCTAGGAAAGTACAGTATGAGAAGCTCTTGCAATGTCCACTGCAATGGCTCTACTGAAGCGTGATAATGTTATGAGGTGGGCAAATTGTAGGGAAACGACTGAATACAGACTGCTGAAATGAACTCCCAACACTATGATTCCACGTAATAAACAACTTCTACCACAAATTTTCAGTTTTTGAGGGAGTTAAGTCATGCCTACTGTAGGCTCCTTAAGCCTCCTGGGAGAGAGAGGGAGAGGGCAAAAGAAATAATCCCTTCTGCAGTCTCCAATGGACGGAAATAATTAGTTAATACCTTCACACAGTCTAAGCTGGTAATTTTCTTGTGTCTGAGTATCGCTAGACAAGACAGTCTCTCTTGTGCGTTGGCAGAACTGCTGATCACTACACTTCAGTGCCTGTGTGTTCAGTATGTCCACGCCTGTCAATCACTTCCATCTGCAAACCATTTAGAATTTTAGTGTACGCCTATTTACAACCTTAAGTAGACCCCCTCATGAGACTCCTCCTGATTGACAGCTCCCTGTAGACATCACCATTATACTATCATGATGTGTGAACCTTCACCGTCAAAGAGAAGAATACACAGAGAGAGAATCTTGTCATAGCTAGGCATCCCCCAACCTGGGAGAGTTTCTCATAAAAAAGGGGAAGAACAAAGATGGTTAATGTTTGAAAAATAAATGCATTCATAGATCAGCTTTAGTACTTTACCTGCAATTCACACCAGGCAACCTCCACCCAAGTTTCGGTATCCAGGCCTTTGTAGACGGTCTTAAATGACCCTCTCCCCAGCTCAATGTCAAATTTGAGGAACCTTCCCCCTGGAGACGTGGAAACTGCTTTCATCTCTGCCTCCTCCTCATTCTCCTCGCTGGCTGCTTTGGAAGCAGTTTTACCACCAACACTGCACGTAACATTCAGTGCATCTCCACCTTTCTCCTTCTCCTCATCGGCGCTGGCACTTTCTGTTGCGCTGTCTTTTTGCCCACCTTGACTTTCAGTACTAGAACCCTCCTGTATCCCACAACTAGTCCCTCGTGTCCTGTCAACTATTGTCCGCAGGTTTATGTTGAGGACCTTACTCTTATTATCACACTCAGGAGCTTCAAAGGCCTGCTCGTCTGCATCCGAGAACCACAGACTTCTCCTGATGAACCTCTGATGCACATTCTTCTGGTAGCTGGACGATGAAGGGTATGCACTGGGGTCACTCCCACCTCTCACTACTGCAGAGGAGTCATCCAGATTGACATTCCCATCACCCATGGCCTCATACATATTTATGGACAGTTCACGCTGGGAGTTGGGTACAGAGGGGTATTTGGGTGTGGGTGTGGGTGTGGGGTGGGCTTCTAGGTTAGAATCACCCTCTACATCCATGGTGATTTTAAAGTCCACTCACTTTGGTTTCCAGGTCATGTGTGCCATGGCTTGACTTCCCAACATGGAAATGAGGAGGTGAATACCTGCAGCGCCCACTCGGTGACGCAGTTTGCCAGCAAAGGCCCCTAACAACACTGGATGGATGACACACACACACAGATTTCATCCGATGAAATCATGAGCTGCAAAAGAATTCAGAAGAATGATAGTTAGCCAGAGTAAATCCAACAATTCACTGTATGCTGAGCCAAACTATAGTTACCTACTAAATATATATGTGTCAGCTATTACAGACTTTCAGCCAGTTAGTGTGAATAAAAGCAGGTGGATGTAAAGACGAGCCCATGAGTTTAAAACCTACTGCGATAGGATTACCAAAGCAAAAAAAAAAAAAAAAAAAAAAATTAGCCGAAGCAATTATTAGCTTAACGTTCAAAAACTAGCATAGCAGGGTATAGCTTAAGTTAACATTAAGTTTGACAGTTCATAATTAGCTAACATGAACGTCCAGCGGGGATTATTTACCAGCAATTTAAGCAAAAAAAAAAAAAAAAACAGCGTTTATGATTACATCTGAAGAGATGTATAATAAGACTTACCTCGTACAAATCGAGGAAAATCGACCAAAACGACCTGAACTCACGCTAGCGATCCCCGTCTATGGAGACCCGCTGTGTCCGGTAACGTTATTAGAAAACCCTCGCTCACGTTAGCCGATTGTCCACGACAAAAGGTGGACTTTAAAAACGCCCTATCTGCATATTATTCCCATTCTTCACAGACAAGAGCCACTCAGCTACCCGCAAACAACACGGGTCGTGCTAACTGAACACACACATCCCATGACGAGTGTTTAAAAAAAAAAAAAAAAAAAAAAAAGCCCAAAATTTATCTCCTTTGCAGCCGCTGCATCCCCTCTCCGGTTGTTCGGTTGCGGTGATCCTGTGTCTCCGTTGCCGTTGTACGTGAAGACGCGTGTAGTTGTCGACCGCAGGGGCCGCTTTAAGAAACGGAAAATGTGAGTTTGCCAGTCGGCTCCTTAGTAAGTAATTTACACGGACAACTGTTTTCGCTTGTCATCGTCTCTGCTCATTAGGTTAATACACCGGTGAGGCTCCCAATGTGTTTCCCATTCAGCCCGCTGGGTTCCACGCCCCTGGTAACGACTGGAGGGAGCGTCCAATCACACAGAAAGACTGAACCTACTTACACCACAGCCATGATCGCACATATTTCAACACTAAAACATCCCGATAGACCATTTAGAATCACCGTGATGACGGATAAACCGGATGAAATTACCCCCCTTTTAACACACCGACTCTTTAAGTGTCTCTCACTTTCACGCCCTGCGTCCAATCCATCCTCTGTCACCCACAGCTCCAAACCCTGCTGCATAACAACACAGTGTCAAATAAAACGATCCACTATCATAGAATGTCCGATTGTTATGCCACACTGTTAAATAGGCTATATGCTCGCAGGTCCCGTCCTTACTTCTCCAACAAGCCCAGCTCAGTTTCACAGTGTTACAGCCTGCAGCTAAGGTGCAGTAGCCTACGCATAAAAAAAGATGAGCAGCAGCAATAGAGGAAGCGGGGCTGAGGTAAGATATTTGAGACCATTATCTATTTTACAATATGCATACATAAGGAAAACAGGTAAGCCGTTCACTGGGGTAACTGGTGGGGCAATATAAAAGGAGTTGGTGCTGTATAATAAGTGTGGGATGCACAAAGTGATGCATAATGAAAGACCTCTTAGTACAGTCTGGGTACTGTACATGGAGAACTTATTGAGCAAGGATGCAAAAATCAACCAAGTGTGTAGTTGTGCAACTATATTGTTAGGCAGGGTCAGTCATTTCTGATTGATCCTCATGGTGGTTTATGAAAAAATAGTGTATGATTTTACAACTGAAGTGCCTTTAGTTATATCATACTATTTATCTGTGTACATATTTATTGTCCATTACAAATCATGCACATTAACATACATTTAGCATAGATTGGTGTTCCACCCAGACACCACCTGAAAAAAGAAAAGGCTCAGACATCTTTATGTCTATTGCAAGCATGCTGGCTCAGATGACAGTCTGGTTCCCTCAGAGAGTGAAGTATTGTCGGCATCACCTGAGTGACCTTATAAATAATAAATGTCCTTCTTTGTTTCCACTTCACTGGCCAAAATTCACACACACACACACACACACACACACACACACACACTTGCACATGTCTCAATTTTACATAATGTCATCTCCCTCATGCCACAACAGGATTGTTGCAGGACAATTGACTGTTTATTGTGTTTTATGTGGCGATTGAGGCAGCCATTTGACAAGTAATTACAGTATACTGTACCACATCCGGTGTGCACCAGCCAGTTTTACTGGGCAAGGCCTCACTATGTCATCTCTATATCTACTGTCTTAATAGAGCTGTTTAATTTCAGATAGATACTGCATGTGTGTATGTATGTGTGCATTTTTGGAAGAAGTACAGAGGAAGATGAGGAGGAAAAGAAAGACAGGGAGAGAGAGAGAGAGAGAGTCCCTGGCAGCCAGACATACTTCCTTGTGACTGTCAAAGCTCAGCCAACAGATGCACAATTTAATATCCTTACGCTCAATAAAATGAGCAATTGGTCTCATTTACAATACAGTAGGACTGGAATCAACCAATGGCTGTTTTGTAGAGTGAGGATCTTATAAGCACTACTTCCACAATCTTCTGATATCCAGGTTCCACTGAAATCTAAGAACAATCAGATTTTGTGTCAGATTTCAACGCTAGCACATTCTTTGGTCGCCCTGCTTGTCTTTTTGTCTTTCTTAAAATCAGAACAATGCAAATTTTTCTGGAATGAGTAAAAAGTGCCATTGTGTGGAGTAGAGTGTGCTCTGAAATAGCCATGTTTGCTTTGCACTGTGTAAGGCTGTAAAACTAAAAGCCCTATAGAGAATCATGGAAATTAGATTTACAGTTGGGTCGATCTTCATCTGGAAGAGGGCCAGAATTTGAGGTGAGTGAGAGAGAGGCAGCTGAGGGGATGTGATGGATGGAAAGCGAAGAAGTGCTGATCTGAAGGGGGGAAACAAAAGGAAGAGGAACCGCCCCCCCCTCCTGCAGCTGTAGATGTGAGTTAATTTGCTCTTTCATCATGGTGCTGAACTGCAGAAAGACCAGTTAACCAAGTAATGAATGGAGGGTCTTGTCATGCCTTAAGTGGTATCTTCTCTTGTCACTGCAAAGAGATTCTTACATGTTGAATTTTGAGCTTATAAGGGTAAAAAAAAATCATCATGGCAAACTTTTCTGTAGTTAACACATATTTAAGCACTTAACTGTAAGCACGTAATGTGATGATGTGGGAAAAGGTTAGGATTAGGTGAAGAAGGTGAATGAGTTCATTTCTTTTGCTTGGATGCCAGCCAAAACTTTAGTTGACCTGAAAATCTAAGAAAAGCAGCTTTTATGGTTCAGTTACGTTAAAGATTTGACTTAATTCACATATGAATAAAAATAGCTTTGAAAGAAATTAGTCTTTTGTCTGTTTTGAAAGCGCCGCATGAGTGGATCCACTTTAAATCTCATCTACCTGATCAATTCCCATTCCACCTTAAGGCCCCTCAGCTCCTCTGCTAAATTACTCCTCCTGTTCCCACAATCCGGGTAAAACGTAGGGATCATGTGTTGCATCTGAGTTACAAAGACTTTCTTCCTCAGCATATGTTTTATGTTAGACACTGCTACTTCCATCTACAGTTGTGGAAAAAAGTATCAGACCACCGTATGTTTTCTTCAATTTCTTGATCGTTTTAATGCCTGGTGCAATTAAAGGTACATTTGTTTGGACAAATACAATGATAACAACAATAGCTCTTAAGAGTTTAATTTCAGAGCTGATATCTATCTGTTTTCCATGATTTTCTTGATAATAACCAAAATCATATAAGTTCTTACATCAATATCTATGGCATTGTACTGACAAAAACAGTGCTTTTAAGCATTCCATGTTTTCTTTTCTGTCTATTTTAGTCACATGATACACACAAAAATTAGTACTTAATTGATTAAAATCATAGTTTTTGATGACTTTTGATGGTCTAATATTGTTTTCCGTGACTAAATTTTATTGTAACTACGCTGTTGCCCATGAAGTTGGAATTCTTTTTTTATTTTTAACCTCTTCATGAGAAATGATTTGGACAATGTGGTTTATCCTTGATAGATGAAGTGCAAATGTAATCATTGCACCTGGGCAAAGGTTTACCAGTGTGTGTAAATAGGAATAAAAAGAGGAACAAGATTATTCTGAGTTTTTGGGGAACAGTGTATTTTTGTCTATACTTTGTTCATCATATCGTGTCTTATTTTTTTACTGCTATATGAGAGTAGATCAGACAAACCCTGTTCAAAAGCCCTGAATAAAAACAAGACTTACAATATAGGTCAAAATTAACAAGTCAGCCTCTTCTGTGTTCTATGCTAATATGAGTTTTACCCATGTGTACTGAGTGGTATTATTTACATTCTGATAAATTCATGACTTGTCCCATAAAACTTTTTTTTTCTCAATGCAATCCTTTTTTCCAATATATCTTAACAAATGTATACATCACTTCAACATCAATATCTTCACCAGCCAAATGTTTTTCTCTCTCTCATGTCTAATTGTTGTTTTATCCTATTTGTAATGATATCTGAAATATATCTGTATGTGTGTTTCCCCCCCAGTGACTCAAAAATAAGAATATAGACTGAAATAAAACTTACCTGCCTCTCACTATAATCTCTTCCCACATCCAGTCTCTCTCTCTCTCTCTCTCTCTCTCTCTCTCTCTCTCTCTCTCTCTCTCTCTCTCTCTCTCTCTCTCTCTCTCTCTTTGGTGTGTCCCATGAGTCTGTTTGAGACAAGGAATACAGTGTGAATTATTCATCACAAAAATAAGCATTGAAACCTAGAACCAGGACAAGAGAACAATTGACTTAATGAGAACCTTTTGTTTCAGATTGCAAAAACAACAATGGCTTCAGTAATGACATGATTGACTGACAAGCTTTGTTGTCAAAACGGGAGACAAAAGTCACTGAAAAGATAAAGATTTAAACTGAAAAAAAGGAGTGCAGCCTAAATTTTTATCTTTTCAGTGACTTTTGTCACCAGACAAGATATATCCTTTAATTTGGCTTTTCACTCTTGTCGTCTTATTTTTTCCCTCTCCTGTGATAGTATACAATGACGTACCATGGCCTATGTCTACTATCTGTTTTGATTAGCTGTTATCTTATGTTCCCAACCATTTGATATGAGCAGACAGCAGGATGTATGTAGACCAAAGCTGCACACTGTGTGGGTGTTTGTAGCTTTTAGCCTCATACATGCATTGGTGAAGAATGCAATGTCATATATTTGAGATAGATTTGAGTTCTTTATGGGAAAAATCTATTTGCAGATTTTCTAGTTTTTCAACTCACATAAGTTTTCAACATGAGATCTCACAACAAGCATTATCTCATTATGGTCTGTTGACTCAGGGATAAACGGCTTTCTTTTGAAAAGCCTGTGTCAGTGTGAGCTGAATGGCTGACCCTGACACGTCATGACAGTGTGCCATTTGTGGTGTCAGATCACAGTCACATGGGGAACTACACCCCGCTACTCACTGCATTAAATATAAGAAAACATGTTTCATTTTCCTTGATATTTAAGGTGTACTCCCTTTGTGTCAGATGCAGCATTTTATCTCAGTCTGAAAAAGATCTGCATAAAGCTGATATTTTTAGTTTCTGGGTTATTTCTTCAGCAGTGAGTTGAAGCTCTGCCAAATTATAAAATCTAGGTACATTGCCAGACGAGGAATGTGTTCAGTGACATGTGCAATCCATGTCCTCAAAGGCAACAGCTTATTAACAGAATTAAAAAGGTCTGTCCGGTGGTTATCACAGGATTGCAAAAACCTCATCAGAATAATGAGTACAACTCTCAAACCTCCCAAACCACACCCATTGCACAGTTTGTACTTCTGCCTCCAACCTCCACTGTATCATGACATTATAATTCAGATTATCTTACCACATAGCATATGGCAGGGTTCAACTCTTTTCTTTTCCCTCTCCTTTGTTTCTATCCCATAGGGAAGACAGTCCACACCAGCTCTGTGGTTTGGTAAATCTGTGGCTTCTGCAGAGACACAAAAACAACAGTTGAGATAAGGAACCTACTGGGAGCACTGATGATTATTTTTTGCTATCAGAGAATTTCTGTGAGCAAGTTTGGCCTTGACAAGTGTAAATCTAAATAGTGATAGTGCTCACCTGTAAGACATCAGATGTTCTCTCTCAAAGGAGGCGCAAAAATAAAAATGAAGGCATTTTTATGCATCAACTGTCTCATTGTTTCTGTAACATTTGTGCTGATCCATACATGATTTTTATTGGAATAGAGAGAAAATGTACACAAAACTGCTCCTATATTACGCCATGATCCCCTACATCACCTCAGTGATTAATGAGCCATGGAATCTAATATTACAGTAGGGTTTTTGCCATTTTAAATTATTTTTGTTATCATTTTTTTGGTTACTGAAAGTTGCAGGACGGGTAAATGTCAGAAAAGACTATATGATAAAGCAAGAATAATGAAATAATCTGGATAATTATGTTGATTATAATCTGATATTGAACATGAAATAGTTGGAAATCCACACAAGTGTTTTCCAAGATGCCTCATTTTGAAATGAAAATCCATCAAATAATGAAAAACAGGGTTAAGGGTGCATCAGACTGATGTTACCACAGAACCATGTGCATATGGCTTTTGATGATTTGAAAGCGTAAGTGCTAATACCACTCCACCACTGCACTTTTTCATGTTAATGAGTGTTAATGGTATGTTGCTTGTGTGTCACTATTCCTCTGTTGTACTAATGATCCTGTGTTCAGAGGTCAGCCTTCTGTAATGGTTTCTCATTGTGCTAATTAGGTCAGAATGATAGCCAGATCCTCATCGTCAATGCACAGGAAGCACAAAATGACTTCTTTCCTCATCAGCATGCTCCTTGATGCTCTACTGGGAGAACAAAATGCCACATACTACATGCCTCTCTGTTTATTTCCAAGTATTTATCTCAAAGTGATAAACATTATTGCTGTGCCAATTACTTTCTCTCTTCTCATATCTGGTCTGTTCCCCAGGCCACCCAGCCAGATGCTTGGCCTGACAGCACAGCCCATCTGAATATGAACCACTATGCCAATAAGAAGAGTGCTGCTGAGAGCATGCTGGATGTAGCTCTGCTGATGGCCAATGCTTCCCAGCTGAAGGCAGTGCTGGATCAAGGACCAAATTTCACCTTTTACACCCCCGTTGTTATCCTAATCAGCATTTCCCTTTGTCTTCAGGTCATTGTCGGAGTCTTGCTTATCTTCATAGGTGAGAAAATAAACACGCTTTTTGGCCTTTTGGTGTCTTTGTAGTCTGACAAGCTTCCAAACACTCCACCTTTATTTGCCATTTGTGCTTCATCCTCTCTGCTTCTACATTGACGCACACTATGCACCACCTTTTGCCCTTTAATGCATCCCCCCCCACACCAATGTCAAGTCCATTGACTCCTGACAAACAGCCATTACCAGTCTGACTCAAACTGTAACCATAGCAACCATGCCTGACACCAGGTCAGAGTTCATTAGGTTTTAGTGCTGCTGTCAGCACGTGTGGGAATGAGGGAATGTAGCTTGTATCTTTGCCATGTTTGTGTGTAAACGTGTCAATATGTGTGTGTGTGTGTGTGTGTGTGTGTGTGTGTGTGTGTGTGTGTGTGTGTGTGTGTGTGTAATTATGTTCATGGATTTCAACGAGTTACTGTGAAAAACAGCAACAAGGGGAATAAACAAATCACAAAATGACATCTATTTACACGTAGGGTAAAATGTAGATGTCTGTGGATTCAGAAATGCTGGTTTGGTAAAAAATAAATATTTAAATAAATTAGCTTGAATGGGAATTGATAGTAAAGGTTAAAAAAAGACTGAACAGCAGGCCAGTGAACTTGAGCCCGGTCACAATGACTCATCTTAGCTTGAGCAGTAAATAGAGCTCATTTGTCAACAACCTGTTAAAAAATAGAATCTCCCACCCTTTTTTTTAAATAACAGTCTAATACAATGAAAGTCTGAGATTTTTTTTTTCAGGACTGCACAAAGAATGTGATTTAACCCCATGTAAATTTCCCCTTACATCACTTACTTGTCCATGAATTCTTTATGTTTTTTATAGTTTGTGAACTACCAGTATTAGTATTATGATTACACGGAACTACAATTAACTACATGATGCTCAACATATCTATGATCAAATGGATATGTTGAGCTATGCATTTCAAAGCATCACGTGTCAGAAGCAGGTTGGCAAACATGTGAGAGGCATCACACATTCACCAACGCCTGCCCTCTTTGACCCCTCCCTCCACACAAATCCCTCCATACACACAAACCTCCCAAATGTCCCCCGGTCTCCGGCAGCATATCAAACACAAGTCATTCATTCATTCATATCATTCTTTTTTTTCACCCTCCTTCATTTTCTTTGACTGCTCTCAGCCAAACTGACACCCCC
>JAPTGZ010000026.1:15730573-15742897 GCA_029814645.1 Fowleria isostigma | reverse complement strand
ATGGAGCCAGTGGTGCATGATGTGAGTGGCCTACATACCACCCCCTCAACCCCACCCCAGGCAGATCACACACACAAACACAGCCAGGAGGGGTCTTTACAGCATTTAACCTTTGGTAATCTCCCACAAATACATGGATACACACCCAAATGAGAAAACATCTCCTGCACGCAGAGTCACAGCTATTATAATCCCTCCCTTACTTAGACACATACACATCTGCTGATCACATGCTATTTTCATATTCACAGGCTCATGATAATTATTATCATACCATTAATGAGTTATGTTGCAGTCACAGATCAGCTCTATTTTTATTTTGAACAGATTAATGTCAAAGAAAGAGGAAATACAAGCTTCCCTCGACTCTCCTCTTTCCTCATTGTGTGTGCTTTGAATGTGAAGTTTACTTTTATAAACATAAATGCAATGCAACTCAGTTTCATTTGTACACATAATGTTGGAATAGAATATTTTTACCTTTTCTCATTAAATGATGATGACAATCTGATTTATTCTTGACAAAGTAAAGTGGGACTCTATGTAATCATTAGTGAAAGATGATTACTGATGTGCATAATAAGAATAAAAAGGAGTATGTGTCAAAAAGTACCAAATTTCAACTTTATGGGCATGATTATATTTATAATACATGATTTTTTCATGGCACAAATTCAGATCAAGGCCTTATAAAGACTATGCGGAGATGAAACTCAACAAATCCTCCAGGAGTAAGTCCAAGGTGACGGCAGGGAGGACAAACTTGTTTTACAGAAAGAAAAACCTGTGACAGAACTGGGTTTTGGGTTTCTTGACTGGCTGGGGTTTATTAGAATGCCCAATCATTTTGATGTGCAAAGAATGTAAAAAGACACATGTGGTGTAGATTTTATTACTATATACTATATTTTATTATTGACTTTATTTTTATTATTGTTTTGTAATAAAGAACATTTTTTTCAATTTTTTTACTAGTTTAACAAAAAAACCCAAAAAATATGAATGATGACTAATGATGATTAAGGAATCTATGTGAAATTGTATGTAATTTTTTAATATTTTTTGTTATAAAATTAATTTTTTTTTCCTAATTATCACAATTTTTTCTGTAAAAAAAAAAAAAAAAAAAAAAAAAACAGGGCTCATGTAATTATTTTATCCTCACATGGTTTTGTCAGAATTAAATACACATACATACTCACCATGTATTTAGAAATTTATGATTTACTGTAAATCTATGTCATCATTTGGCTTCAGTCCCAGAGTAAAGTAGATTGCTTATGTTTGATTAGATGTGTATCTGTGTGTCAACAGTTCGATGGGATTTGAATGATGAGCAAAAGCACTGGACGTTAGACATTATGGAAAACTTGGCCACGGGCCTGGTTTTTATCGTAGTGGTGGTCAATGTCTTCATCACTGCCTTTGGAGTTCATAGGAATGACTGACCAGCGAGTCCAAAATCTGCAGGTATTCTGTCTTTTGCAAATCCCACATATTCTTCCATGCATGTTCTCTGTTCTCTGCCCTCCCTCTATACAAACAGGTATTTTCACTCCTGCCTTACTGAGCAGTTTGACCTGATTGACATCCATGTAGTCAGCATGTTTTTGGTGCTCTTGTCTCCCGGCCTGACCTTCACAATCCCCAACCTGACCTACAAACACACTGACCTCTCCAGGCGTTCAGAGAAATTTCCACTGACTTAAAATGCAGCTGTTGTTTCATTTACTAGAAAATGACTGTCCTGCAATGCTGTAGCCATTGAGAGAGAAAACAGCAAACGGGAGAGAAACAGCAGTAGTGACAAAGGGGTCTGGTACGTAAACAACACAACATTTGTTCCTAGTCGACAAACAGGAAAGTGGAGACAACAGCAGTTAGGCACATGTGACCTCATGCTGTCTGCCTCCTTTGCCGTCCGAACGTTACCCTGAGCACCGGCCAGACACAAATGCACAACCACAGTCACAGACACATGCTGACAGCTGAACAGGTTTCAATTTTTAATTACATTGATGACGTGTGAGCAGGATGTCATGGTTTATTTTCCAGACAGCTTGGACAGGGAGGTTTGATGCATGCTGAGCAGGGTGTGCCTCATCTGACTCAAAACTCTGCCTCACCCCTGCACCTTTAACCTGACCACCACATCTGTCCCCAACCACAGGCGTCAGGCCTAACATTCAATTATAACAATGTTTGGTTATGCCATGACTCTATTTTGCTGCAAGCAAAGCCAGAGTACGTCTGTGGTTCTCTGGACCAGCAGCTGGTGATTCAGAGTCAACACTCAAGCAGAACTGCTTGTTAAAATGGAAGCCTTAATTAGACTGTGTTTCAGCAGTGTCACTGAAACCCCAATTAGAGCCAAGCAAATGCTCATTTTATACAGTTGGATGGTTTAACATGGGAGTACAGCAGCAGTTTGAGTATCTGTTTTGCATAATTATTTGCTCAACACCTGAGAAATGTATGGCTGAATGTACAATTTCCACAATGGGATCGTGACAAAGCACCTTTCCTATGATAAACAGACGTCACAATTTCAGCCTTTCCCTCCTCCACAGCTATCATTGGTAACCGTGGAAACAGACAGACGAGCAGAGGACCAGATTGATGATACGCACAACTCCACTGAGGGCAGATCTGTAGATTGGTACAGTATATACACATTACTGCTGCCTGTGGTCTATCTCAGTGAACAAGTTCAACAAGCTGGCTCTGTGGGGCGCTGAGATCAGAAGATGCTGACTATCAACAGGGAGTTTTGGATCTTTGGAAGCAGAACTATATTTAGCTTTCTCATGAGAATGTGGATACCAGTATTCTAAATGAACAATCAAGCAGGTGACACATCTAACCTTCTTTTGCACCTCTCCATGCCTTCTGCTTCTGACTGCCTCCCTCTCATCTGCAGCACTCTCTACATAGAAAAGACAGAAGTGGAAAAGTGCAGCAGATCTCCTGAGAGTCAGACACCTGAGCTCTCTTCCAGAGCTATACTGTATTACACATGTTTGTTGTGGCCTATTTACACAGCCTGTGAATGTGATAAAGCAGGTTCCCTTTCAGTACGTATTAATCCAGTACACGTCAAACCTGCCACTTCTTGGGCAGGGAAGTAAACAACAAATAATTGTTAATCAAACTGACTCATTCTGTTAATTCAGCTCTTCTTATTCATTTATGAGAGCTTTCTGTTGCTGCTGATAGTCAGTTTTATAGAACATCTGACCATTTTCCACATTCTTCCTTACCACTTTGCACCAAATGAGCAAGCAGTGCCCTCTAGTGCAATTAATGATGGTGTTCATCCAATGAAATAAATGTTTTATCCTCAACTCCATTTCATGGTCACTGTTTAAGCAAGCCACTGACTGTAAAATAACAACACCAGACATAAACCTAGAAAGAGATTCAGGCCACCAGCGAACTATAAACTGTTTTGTGTGGCTTTCCATTCTCAATAGTATTTTGCATGAGCTTTTATTAATAATTGTCTTGTGTTCAGTTTTCATTGAATCTTCATAGTATGTTGAAAATTACATGTAATTCAAGGTGAAGTCAAAAGGTTTTTTTTTGACACATTTTAACATATTTATAGTATTTTTATTCAGTCTTTCTCAGTTTCATAAGGCACTTGGATCAGCTGGTTACCAAAAATATATATTGTGTATTTTGAAACTGACATATCACAGTGTAGTGTAAAACACAATGTTAATTTCAAGTTATTGGGTTACATTTAACGCAAATGTGACTCAGTCATGTACACAGTATCTCATAGCAGACTGTCAATGTCAATTTGAGCCTTCTAGAGTTTAAAAAAACAAACAAAAAACACCACTGAGTAGAACTTATGGTTGTGGAAGTATGTATAAGTTTGGCACTGAAAAATGGCAAATTTCATCATATGTTCTTATGGGACCAACTTAATTGTCTCATTTTTTGTGTTTTCCAGCCTCAGTATAGGCAAGTAAAATATCTTTAGCACTTTTACTAAGTCTTACAGCAGAGCAGTGAAGAAAGGGACTGGTAGATTGCAACGTGTCTCCTTCTGTGGGAAGAAAGAAGAGACAAAAGTGTTTCAAACAAGTGATTTGAAGATGGAGACAAAAAAATGACAAAAATAATTTAAATTAATTTTGGAAATAATGACCCATAGATGTGAAAGTCAAAATTAAAGTAGAAATCTGAACACAGATATTACTATAAATTTGACTTGCCTCCACAATAGTAGAGCATTGCAATGCCAGCAACAAAACTAAAACAGCTCAGGAAGAAAATGGGACCTGCAGAAGAAAAAAGATAAGACCAGTAAAAGAACAATAACTATACAGGGATATTATCAAAACAGTACAATACTATGTCTGTGTCCTTTCTAACATAAAAAAACAAAGTTTAAAGCTGATCTATGGGGGTACAGTTTTGTTTTTCAGTCAAAACAGCCATTCTTTCAATGTATGGGTCATGATTTGGAGTCAGTTTTAGTCTACATCACTGATCTGACCTATTTCCCCGCTGACACACCTTTGACCCAGTGGATGCACCCATGACTGTTCAAAGGAATGCAGGACAGAGGAAGCTGTTTTGGATGGCGGCATGCACGTGAGCACAACTGACCCACAAAGCCAGAGCCCTGAATGTAATGGGATGATGAATAGTGAAGCAATGTAAGGCAGTGGGGCCCACATTCTGATGTTAGGGGTTAAAAGGTTCAGCAGACAACTAGGTTTGCTGAAGAACAAAGCTTGACTGGGCTTAAGGGGTTTATGTGAGGATCAGCGAGGGGTCCAGAGGCACCCAGACTCCACTCACTGGCTGTAAGACCACCATATTTAAAAACCCACCCTAGTGGTCATGGTGTCACATTTGATTATTATAACTACAGTTTAATGGAGTAAAAAAGTTGTTGTTGCAGCCATTTTTCAAAGAATGTTTTTATTCTCAGTGCGATGTTCCACTTTCCAAACAGGTGCTGGTTTTAGTTCTTTCAACTACAAAAGGAAATCTGCAGACTCGGCATCGGCTTGAAAGATACCTTCACAATGACCATTTATTTTCTTTTTCTAATCTTATCATCATAGTATAATACCATTTTCAGCAGGTGCAGTGATGAAAACTTTTCTCTAATACATTCAGCAAAGCCCAAATGTTCTCAGCATTGGAGAAACTCTTTTTTTTTTTTTAATGGAAATGCTAATTAAATACAAAAGTAAATGTGAACATTGATTATATGCCAGAAAGAGGATTATGTGAACAGAGTAATATGTTAGATTAACAAGACAAGTGCGTGTGTTTATTATTATCTAGTTTTGAACACATTTGAGAAATCCACTTTATCTAATGTGTCCCTGCAACCATATACAGCAGAAGAAACAGCTTATGCTTGGTTCTTTTTTTTTATCCTAAAGGCAATTGAATGTTTAATTTTGTTTTACTTTACTTCTAGCTGTTCTTGTTTTAGCTGATTCATTTGCCTTATTATATTTTAATTGCTCAATTATTCTTAATGGTTTAACTGTTTTACTGATTTGCCATTTGCTGAATTTTATTACATTTGTCATTCAGGATTGTTATTCTCATGCCTTCAGTCATTCCTAAGGCTGCATTGTTTATTGTTTTACACTGTCTGTATGTCAAAACCATAAGCTACTATAAAAAAAACAAAAAAACTTATCAACACATCATTAATGTGCTTTTTAAAAGATGTTGACAGTATTATAGAGTACCTTAGATCACCGTTAAAATAAATTATGTTTTTCCTTTGGAGTTTAACTTTAAAATTAAAGTAGTACATTGCATCTACTGCCCTGCTGTTAATACAGGAGTATGATTTCGATTTACCTCTTTCATTAAGCACATATCTTTCTGGACTGACTTTCACATTGTTGGTCCATTTGGAGTCTGTCATCTCTAGAGAGGAAAGAAAGAAGATGAGTAACATCCACCTCTTACATATCAGACTGTACAGTATCAGATTCACTTCTTGAACTGCAGTTCAAGCAGTACTTTGGCTCCTGTTTCTATTTTAAACAGGATAAGGCCAGACAGGGCAATTAAACAGCAGGGAATCTACTATTATTGGACACCAGGGAAGTTTCTAGTGTAATTGCCTTACAAGAAACACACTGAATAAACTGAATGCTTTAACATGACAGACTTTCACTACTGTATATATGAACACACATATTACAAACAGATATATGGACAAAAAACAAAACAAAACCCTAACATATAAATGCTTTTTTCTTTAACAACTTTATGAAAAAATATTGGAGCAATTGTCTGCACTGTATACACTCTGTATTTCATTTCTGAAATCTCTTTACCACACAGCTATAACTACAGTCGCAGAAAAAAATGATCCCCCTTGTTTTTTTTCAGTTTCTTGTTCATTTTAATGCCTGGAATAAATAAATGTACATTTGTTTGGACAAATATAATGATAACAACAAAAACAGCTCATAAGAGTTTAATTTCAGAGCTGATATCTATCCATTTTCCATGGTTTTCTTGATAATAACCAAAATCACATACGTTCTTATCAATATCTATGGCATTGTACTGACAAAAACAGTGCTTTTAGATATTCCATGTTTTCTTTTCAGTCTATTTTAGTCACATGATACATATAGGAGTTAGTACTTGATTTCAAAACCATTGTTTTTGATGACTTTTGATGATCTAATATATATATTTTTTGTGACTACATAATAAATAATGCATATAAATATGTATATACATTAGAGTGGAAGACCTGATAATATTAATTTGGCATTTACAAAAAATGTTTGATTAGGCAAGTTTCACCTGTAGGAGATAATGTGGCAGGTTTTTCTGCCACTGATGACACAAGATTATGTTTACAAAAATGTGTTGGCATCACAAGTTAGCTACAGTGAAGGTTTTTATAGAAATGTTTTAAACAACAGCGTAAAACCAAAAATCCTTAATCTTTCATGCAAATGTTATACATGTTAGAATACTTTGAGTTCATGAGGGTACTGTGTCTCTATATGTCAGCCCTGTGATGAACTGGCAAAATGTCCAGGGTGTACCCCGCCTTCGCCCTTAAGTAGCTGAGATAGGCTCCATGTGACCCCCGTGACCCTAGTGAGGATAAAGCGGGTTCAGAAAATGAATGAATGAATGAATGAATAGGGTACTATGGTGAGATAGCTCATCCAATAAATTCATCATTATTAATTATTATGTACATATCATAATTTTAATACTAAATTAACTATCTATAGCATAAGTAATGTTATTTAAATGCCATATTTCCAATTAGAATAATGCATCAGATATTGGTATTATGTTTATATTGAAGATTTTTCAAAATTAATAAGATTACAGTTGAGTAGATGGACTTTAATTTTGATTAAAAGATTGTAACTTGATTTTCTGACTTGACTGTCCACCTATGAATGGGGTTCCTACAAGTCTGTACAAGTTAAGTTAAATTTAAGAGTTTTTAGGACATTTTTTAGACTACTTAGAACACAATTTAATGCCCATTTCAAAGCCATACTGATTCATAAACCCTAGAATTTAGGAAAATGTTTTTATGTACTCCAATGCCTTGATTCCCACTGAGTTATTTCTCACCAGGGGCTGCAAAGTTACTGATAATTGGTTCCTAATTTCATTATAAATTGTCAGGTTGGAACAGGTGGAACTAAGTAACATTACTTTCTTTTGAAGCTTGGAAATTTAACAGACACATTTAAACACAATACAGCTACCAAGGTAATGGCAGACCTATCATATCAAATTCAATACTGTTTAAAGACTTTTTTTTAAAGTATTAAATGCAAATGTGTTATTATTCCTGTCATTGCAGATATTATCAAACCAAGATAATGTTTGAAGGAAAAGTAATGAGTGGAAAAAAAGGTGCATAAGGGGCTGACAAACATATTAATTTTACAGCTGTTATTGTTTATTTTTATTTACCGCTATATACTTATGTACCTTTTTTTTTTCCCCTTTTATTTTTAGTTTTGTAGTTGGCATTGGCATTTCTTATTTTTGGGTATCAGTTCAGAAACTGTATAGGAATATTGAGAAGTGAGAAAGTTTGGGCTCTTTTGTAAATTATATCTAATATTCATTTATTTATTTTAAATTTTTTATTTTATTTTAACTATTTATCTACTTTCCTTTCATTATCTACTTTGTTATTATTTACTGACATGTAATGAAGAGCAACATATACTTTCAACTATATATATTTTTCTCCTAATAAAAACTTTAATAACAAAAAAAAAGCCGGACATGTTCTCCATTTTACCTCTGTGTTTAACTCTTGAGGGAAGGCTGGAGTAAACCTCCTCTGCATGGATCTGAAGGCCTCTGTAGAATTCATGACATGCCTCCTCGCCTTTCCTGTACAGATCCTTCAGCAGATCAGCTAATCGCACCTTGGTGGGCACTCTCAGGTTCCTGAACTGCAGAGACACATGCTGCATTCAGACACTGAACAGACCGTATCTGCAAACTGTGCTTCTGTTCTACGTCACTGTATTAGCTACAAGTGTAAAGACATGGCTATCAAAACAGGATGTCTTCTTGTCTAAGCTGTGTTAAATTTTTATCTGTAGTGACCCTGTGAGCCTCCTTGTCACAGAGTATCTGTGGGTACGTCCTGTTCAGTTGCAGCACCAGTCTGTCAACCAGCTCAGTGTCCATCCTCTGGTCTGTGCACAGGAAGTGAGTATCTCTCTGAAGCTGCTCATGGTAACCATCAGTGTCTAGCCAGGAAAGACAGACGTCACAGAATTGTAGGACAAACAGGCAGAACATGGTGTTTAATATGATGCATTCTACTCTACGTACAGACAGTGGTGATCCTGTGCAATTACAGTTAGGCTCTAACTGGAGGCCTGGAGATATGATGTCTGGTCTTAAGTAGTGTCTTAGTAAGCTGGTATTGGCATCTGTTCTGAAATTAAAATACTTATAGGTTTATTCTCACTCTTAGATAGGCGAATACAGTTAATATTAATCCATAAAGACCCAGAGCTACTTTTGTGGCAGTTCCCTAATACATTTTTCTCAGTATATAACTTTTCTTATATGATTTATCACCCTTCATTACAGTATTAGCTTTTGTATTTTGTTTTTTTTTCTCTGAAAATCAGGTATTTTTCTAGATCAGACATGTCCAAAGTACGGCCTGGAGGCCTTTTGCAGCTCTCAGCCAAATTTCATATGGCCGGCAGCCTCTGTCATAAAATGCATCATTTGTAGCTCACCATGATTTATGACCAGAGTAATGCTACACATACATGCTAAAAAAATTATTTTATGTATCACCAAAAGGTGTATTCCTGATTTTTTTTTTTTTTCAGATAAATATGGCCTTCAGATATTATAAGCTGAGTAATTTTGGTAAGACTTGTTTAGATTGTCATACATGTATGAACTGAAAAGTATGTCATTTGCAATAAACTTTCCATAGAATAGTTAACTTGCATAGAATTTTAATGGTTCAGGAGTGTGAGGCAGAATGGTTGGGCCTCACGCATGTTCACCTCATTAAATCTGGCCCTCTTTGAAAAAAGCTTGGGTACCCCTGATGTAGATGTTCATAAAAGGTCAGTTTAAACTTAAGGCTTATTATATCAAAAACAGAGAAAACTGATTAAAAAAGAAACTTTTTCAGCAAAGATATTAAAAACAAGTGTGTCCATCCACTCTCATTTATCAAATTCCATGGGTTTTACAGTGTTTCCATGGTAACTATGGAGCCTCTGAACATCCAAATGGGTCATATCTGATGACCATGAACAGATCAATAACTGTATTTTACATCAATTACTGACATGGATCAGTGGATCAACAGGGATATAACACTTTATATCAGTAGATGGTTTTGGTAGATGGTGGATGTTTGGGTCTTTATGGATTAAATTACACATTTGTGCACACGCTCTATAACTTTATTCTGATACTAACCTTTCTTATACAGTACAGTTCAAAAGTCTTAGTACGCCTTTAGTTCAGCTTTAATTTGCATGGTTTGGGTGAGCAAACATTTATTTCTCATTCACTTTTCTTCAGATAAAACAAAAAATACAGGAAAAACATGCACAGCCTCAAAATACACACATAAAAAAACTGAACTAAATGGGACCTAAAGATTAAAGTTACAGTATGACCCCTGACCCTGCAGCACAAATAGAAACATCTGACATGTACTGAATGAAACCTGGTATAAATCATCAGGAAATTAATGTTATTAATCTCATATGATCTGAACAAAAGGGTTAAAGACATGTTAAGTGCAAAAATACTACCACGTTGGTTTACAGACTGTTTTTTTCCCACTCAAACTTCTATTTTTACTGCTGTACATACTTCTCATGTCAAGATTGTATTTTAATAGACTGAAAAATGTAAATCTGTTTTTTTTTAGACTGTATGAAATCCATTGGTGTTGATGAAAATATTTTGTAAAAACACTCAAATATCTGCATCAATTTCTGTTCCATCTGTTGGCACCATGTGGGATTCACAAACTGACATACTTTAAATTTTAATCCTTTACTTTGGAGATTATTTGTGTCCTCGTCTTTCCCTGTGCACTTTGTCTTTACATTAGGCCTCTGTGGTTTCTGAATGAACCTATTTAGTCCAATGCCACCTTGCACAGGATATTTCACATCCGTAGCTTTACCCAAAACCTGAGTACATCTTTTGTTAGGGTTCCTGAATCAGTTCAGCACTAGCTTTTAAAATCATGCTCTGACATTAACTATAAATAGTCCTGTAACACTTATCAGTTTATTGCAAGGTCGGCAACATTTATTTTAAGATCACTTTTTTTTTTTTTTTTTTAAATTCACATCCTCAGACAAAATGATGCAGTATAAGCAAAGTCATCCCAGTGTAAAACTGATGAAAAACAAATGAAATCTCGCTTTAATCACACATAAACAGGATCACAGGGGTTTGATTTGGCTGAAGCATGAATAATAAAATGCAAACAGGCTACTACTATTTTACAGTATGGACTTTTCAGTGAATCCGTGATATCTCAATTAGTCTTGACTCTACTTGCACAAATATTATGCCAGAGCAACAACTGTTAAATCCCAAAGCCGATGCAACAAGTGGTGCTCACTATCACATAGTGATAGTCAGCGATTAGTTATCCTTAGTGACCTGTCAGTCATTGTTCAGGGATTAGTTTTAATGAGCTACAATGCGCAACACCACCTTACACTTGATTCACAAACCTGTCATGTTGACAGACTCAGACTCTCTTCTCCTTTCCAGGGGTTACGGGTGAAACTTCCTACTTTCTCCGGTGTAACGGTGTTTGCTTCCCCGTTACATGAACGCGCAGTGCCGCTGTGCGCGCACCCCACATGACCACATGACGCACCTCAAGGCCACATGATGATTATCAGGTCGGGACGGTAGACTGAGCTCAGAGGCAGATTATCCAGAGGAATACTGTTTACACGCTGGATCACAGCACTGTCACTCATCACTTTATTTGCGTCCTGCCACTTGTTTGGCCTCCATCAATAGGTGCAATAAAAATAAAAATGACAATATTTATGCTTTTAAGTAGGCCTGATACATTCACTTACTTTAGAAATCTGACATTCTTATGTGGAGCTACATTATCCTACATCACACACAAGGTACTTAAATACAGTACATCCTTTGAGTGTTTGGCTGATTTGAAAACAATTCATCACACAGAAGGAAATGTACAACAGGAACCTCACCCACTGCAGTACAATCACTATCCCTCTTCATCATAAAAAGTGTTTATTTACAGTCCTTAAAAATGTATATTTACAGAGTCCCCATGCATGGCAGAGAGTCTGCTTTCTTCTTTTGGTGAACTTTTTGTTTGGTTTGGTTTGGGTTTTTTATAAGCAGTGTTGGGATAGATTACTTTTGAAATGTATTCTGTTACAGATTACAGAGTACATGCCCAAAATGTAATATGTACTGTAATCTGTTATTCAGTCTGTAACATTGTAATCAGAGTACTTGGATTACTTTCACATTTTCTTGAATTTTAATACTATATGAATGTGGCAAATCACACCATGCTTACTAGGTTGTAAACAGAATTATTCTTGTGTTTTAGAGCTGGATGAATGTATTCGGTCTAAGCCCCATAAACACATAACATGTGTTGTTCTAGTACAACCCCAAAACAAGTTATTGTTGTTGTGTCTGGTTATAGAATAAAAGACAAAGAGGCATTTAAAATAAACAGAAATTGTCTGATTGTAATGATTTAGCTTTGTAAACAAAATATTCCAGTGGAGTACCATGGAATACCATTTCATC